>JAMXBD010002851.1:0-157816 GCA_024138025.1 Combretum micranthum
CAAAGATATATTTTTCACTAAGTATTTTCCGAATTCAGTAAGAGAAAGGATTGATAGCTGATTGGCTGAACTTGAGACAAGGGAGCAAGGACTATAGATGAATATATAGTGAATTCTGTAGAACTGTTGCGTTTTGCTGGAGGTGATTATCGGGATGAAAGAATGAAAGTTCAGAATTTTCAGAATGGACTGAATGAAGAAATCTAAGGTGAAGTGAAGAAATTTGAGTTGCATACCCTATCAGATATGGTGGCCAAAGCTTTGCTAATGGAGCAAATTCAGAACGATAGTAGAATTAGAAGAGCAAAGAGAGCTGCATTTCTGGGAAAGAGACCCGCTTCCACTTCATCCTATGATAGTTATCGGGGTGTTGGTAAAGGAAAGAAGCCATTTATGGGACGACAAGGAAATCAAAAGCCGATATATAAAGCTCCTACACTTGCATTTGAAAAGAACTGTTTTAGGTGCTATGGTCCTCATGAGTTGTCTGATTGCAAGTGGACTCCCAATGCATGTTTCTAATGTGGTGAAGTTGGGCATAAGTCTAAAGAGTGCAAGAATCCAAAACTACCACGATCTTTTGTGCATATTGCAAGCAAAGAGGGCATCACATTGCTAATTGCAAGGACTGACCTAATACGAAGAGTGGAGTTGATGTAGAGAAGAGAAAGACAAATCCGAGGGTTTTCGCCTTACAACAGATTGAGGACATACCCTCAGTAGATACTTTGGCAGGTATACTGAGTGTTTCTAATAGGGATGCATATGTGCTAATTGATACCGGAGTGACTCATGCTTGTTTTTATGGCAATTTTATGAATGATTGTGAGCTTGCCTCTGAATTGTTGATTGATCGTGTTATGTGTGTGACTACTCCGTTGGTGATTGAAAATAGGCATCCTTGTGTGTGTAAAAGTATAAGTGTTGTGATTTCAAATGTGAACATGCCTATTGATATGATAGTATTGCCTTTATCTGATTTTGATGTGATTTTGGGAATGAATTGGCTAAATCATTACAAAGTTACGATTGATTGTAGTAAGGTAGAGTTAAGTTTCGGCTTGATTGAAGGGAGTTTCACATATAAATTGGAGAGGTTAAGACCTAGGAGTATGAAGTTTATAGAGCTATGGGAAAAACCAGTTGTGGCAGCTATAAATATTGAAGAAGTGGATATCAAAATGACGCCAATTATGAATGAGTTTGTGGATGTATTTCCTGAGAAGTTACCTGGATTACCACCAGATCGGGAGATAGAGTTTGGAATTGAGGTATTGCCTGGAATGGTACCTATCTCTGAAGCTCCATATAGAATGGCTCCAGCTGAATTGAAAGAGTTGAAGTTACAATTGCAAGAGTTACAAGATTTGGGCTTTATCAGACCGAGTATATCGCCCTGAGGTGCTCCTGTGCTGTTTGTCAAGAAAAAAGATGAAAGTTTACGCATGTGTATTGATTACCGGGAATTGAACCGAGTTACTATTAAGAACAAATACCCTTTACCTAGGATCGATGATTTGTTCGATCAGTTAAAGGGAGCCACAGTGTTTTCTAAGATCGACTTGAGATCAGGATACTATCAACTCAAAATCAAATCGCAAGATATTCAGAAGACGGCTTTCCGAACTCTGTATGGACACTTCGAGTTTTGGTGATGCCTTTTGGGTTAACCAATGCTCCAGCCGTGTTCATGGATTTGATGAATAGAGACTTCAAGGATTATCTGGATTCATTTGTCATAGTATTCATTGATGATATTCTGATATAATCTCAGAACAAGGAAGAGCATCGAGAGCATTTAAGACTTGTGTTACGAAAACTCCGAGAGAAGAAACTCTATGCGAAATTTAACAAGTGTCAGTTTTGGTTGGAAGAAATATCTTTTCTTGGACATATTATCTCAAAGGAAGGTATTTCGGTTGATCCAATGAAGATTGAAGCAATTTTGAAATGGGTAAGACCTACTAATGTGAGTGAGATTAGAAGTTTCCTTGGATTAGCTGGATACTACCGAAGGTTTGTTGAAGGATTTTCGAAACTTGCATCCCCATTAACAAAGTTGACACGGAAAATACTAAATATGTGTGGGATGACAAGTGTGAGAGGAGTTTTGAAGAGTTGAAAGAAAGATTAATATCAGCTCCTATTCTGGCACTGCCTGTTAGTGGAAAGGAATTTGAAGTTTTTAGTGATGCGTCTATCCAAGGACTCGGTTGTGTTCTCATGCAAGATGGAAAAGTTATAGCTTATGCATCAAGGCAACTAAAACCCCATGAGAAGAACTACCGGTGCATGATCTTGAATTGGCAGCAATGATTCTCGCATTGAAACTCTGGAGACATTATTTGTTTGGAGAGAAATGCAGGATCTACACGGATCACAAAAGTTTGAAATACATATTCACACAGAAAGAACTTAATATGAGGCAAAGAAGATGGCTTGAGTTGATTAAAGATTATGATGTGGAAAAATTTATCTTGGGAAAGCTAATGTAGTAGCGGATGCACTCAGTAGGAAGAAGCAAATGGATGATGTGACTTTGATTTCTAGCCAAAGAGAAATTCAGATGGATTTCATGAAGTTAGAACTTGAGGTTACATTAGAGCAAGTTGATGTGATATTGGCTCAATTATCCTTGCAACCGACAATTTTGGAAAGGATTAAACAAGTCTAAAAGCAAGATGATGAAGTTAAAAGAATAAAGATAGCCATTGGAGAAGGGAAGAGAAAAGAGTTGAGAATTGATGAGGATGAAGTTATTAGATATGGGAATCGACTTTTTGTGCCATATGAGTTGAGAGAAGAAATCCTGAAGGAAGCTCATTCATCTTCATATTCGATCCACCGGGAACCACCAAAATGTATAGAGATTTGAAGAAAAATTTATGGAGGGAAGGTTTAAAGAGAGATATTGCTCACTATGTATCCAAGTGTTTGACTTGCCAACAAATAAAAACCGAGCATCAATAACCCGGAGGAGAACTTCGACCTTTATCCATACCTGAATGGAAATGGGATGATATTACCATGGATTTCATATTGGCTTTACCCAAGACTATTGCCAAATATGAAGTTATTTGGATAATTGTAGATAGATTAACGAAATCGGCTCATTTCATACCATTGAGAGTTGGAGATTCCTTACAAAGAATGGCACATATCTATATCAAAGAAATAGTGAGATTACAAGGGATTCCAAAGACAATTACTTCTGATCAAGATTCTCACTTTGTCAGCCGGTTTTGGAAAAGTCTACATGCCGCTTTAGGTACTCAACTTCAGTTTAATACTGCATTTCATCCATAGACAGACGGGCAATCGGAAAGAACGATTCAAATCTTGAAGATATGCTTAGAGCATGCTGCTAGATTTTGGCAATAAGTGGGATACTTATTTTCCACTTGTTGAATTTGCCTACAACAATAGTTTCCAAGTAACAATTCAGATGGCACCCTATGAAGCGCTTTATGGTAGAAAATGCAGGTCTCTAATACATTGGGATGAAGTTGGAGAAAGAGTTATTTTGGGTCCAGAATTGGTACAACAAGCAGTGGATAAAATCTAAATAGTTAAGCAAAGGATGAAAATGGCTCAAGATCGGTATAAAAGCTATGCCAACATGAGGAGAAGACCATTGGAGTTTGAAGTGGGTGATCATGTGTTTCTTAAAATTTCTCCAACAAAAGGGATTATTAGATTTGGAGCTAGAGGCAAATTGAACCCAAGGTACATTGGTCCGTATGAGATTCTAGAAAGAATTAGACCATTAGCTTATCGATTGGCTCTACCACCAAATTTATCGAAAGTGCATGATGTATTCCATGTGTCACAACTTCAAAAATGTATATCAGATCCCGAAGCTATCATTTCTACAAGTCAACCGGAGGTTCAACCAAATTTGAGCACAATGGAGAAACCGATCAAAGTCTTGGATAGAATTGATAAAGCGTTGAGGAGAAAAGTAATTCCTTATGTAAAGGTTTTGTGGACTGGAAACCGAGAGGGAAGCGACGTGGGAACCCAGAATGAAATGAAGCAAAAGTACCCTGAGTTATTTGAATAGTGTTAAGGTAAGCTAAGTTTCGAGGACGAAACTTTTGAAGGAGGAGAGAATGAAATAGCCATGAATTCCTTAAACTATATATTAATGTGTTATTGGAATAATATATATATATGTGTGTGTTTAGTTAATATAATTAGTGAATGGGTTATTTTATAAGTGTATAGTATTATGAAATGAATATTATTGTTCGATATCTATAAATGTGTGTATAGTGTAATGAATGTGTGTGTCTTTTTCAAATTAATATGCATGTGTTATGTTTAGAATTTAGTAAATTTACTTTTGAATTGTTTAGATGTATGACAGAAATTTTGGCCAATTTTAAACCTACTTTTTAAGCTTAAATTCAACCCAAATGCATTTGAAATTTGCGTAAATTAATTCTAGGACAAATGTACCCCTAATGGCTAAGTTTGGATGATAATTGACTTGGTTTAGACTTGTTTTTTACCTTTTTTGGGCAGCCCTATTTACCATCCGAATTTTCTTCTTCTTTTTCTTTCTTTCTTTCTTCCTTTCTCATCCCAAAATCTTTAACCCTAAGCCAAAACTTATTACAAGCTTTAGGATTTGAATATCATTCCAAGCCAAGATTTAGTCATGTGAGTTTAATACAAACTTTATCTTTTATTTTATGTTTTATATTGAATTGTTTGTAAATGTTAGAATATATATGATTTTGAGGTGATAATTGGTGTGGGATTGAATTGGTGCATTGATGATAGTTTGAATGGGATTAAGTGGCTAATGGGGTGGTAGTATATATCTTATAGGAGTGTAGATGTGTGGGATGAGTATTTTGGAAGATTGAAGAATGAGTAGTAGAGATGTGAATTTGAAGTGTGATTGGTGTTTTGATGATTAGAAGTAGAATTCATATTGTTAGGATAGTATTTGGATCATATAACAAGCTTTAGAAAGTTTGGACTAAGTTTAGAAAATTTTTGAAAAATGAACAAGTTGTATTAAAACAGGGGAAATCAAAAACATTTTCGTATAGGCTAAAATTTGAACGTACACTGGCATTTGGGGTTTCTACGCCGCCGGCCTAGAGGCGGTGTTGGAAGCCGACAGAATCAAATTTCTTAAGGCCAATCGAACGCTGCCGGCTTTCGCTAGAAAAGTCAGCCGGAGTTCATCCTTTCACATTGTACGCCGGCTACTGGGAATCAAAGCCGCCGGCGTATAGGGAGAGGCTGCCAGTGTATCTGTGTAAGCGGCCGGTTTGCACCTCTCTGGACGTTTTGAAAAATTTTGAATTTGGATTCTACGCGGCTCAAAGCCGTCGGTGTAGAATGAAGGCAGTCGACGTAACCTTAAGCGCTGCCAGCATTGGCAGTGTTAATTTTCATAGTATTGAACACCGGCTCAAAGCCGCCGGCTTTGGATGCCGGCGTATCCCCTGCGCTTTTGAATTTTTAAAACTTTCTTTAAAATTTTCCGAAGTTTGATATAAGATCAATTACGTATTTGTTAAGCGATCTAGGATATAATAGGATGCTTAAATGCTTTATTATGACTTTGTATTAATTTATTTGGATTTCTTTGATATATTTATATTTTATACTAGTTAATTAGTACTTAAGCTAAGAGTGAATTTAATATTGATTAAACAGTGATAGATCCTCGCTTAGTCAACCCTATTAACTCCCGAGCTATCTCAAGTACGCAGTAACTTGCCTGTCTCTTTGCTAGGGTAGGCATCAAAATCAAACTACTTTAAAATAAGAAAATACTATTGATATATGAGTGTTGATTGTCGCTGTTTGCAGTTGAATCTGGTTCGGAGAGCGGGCACCCTACTCAGATTGGGGGCATGGTACTTTCTTGTTAATGGATAGAATTGTTTAGGAGATATGAGTATCCGAACTGCTCATATCAACCCCTTGAGGATCGTGATGCGTTACTCAGGATCCCCTAGTATTACGGGCTACGCCGGAAGGTGGGGCTGCCTAGTTTGTATGAACAGTAGGGACCACTGTCACGCCCCGAGGGGTACTCTAAACGTGGCAGTCCGCTGTACACAATACTAAAGCCTAGGAATGACTACCTTAGTCATGCAAAGGCTTCCATATCATGCACAAGGCGTACATCACAACCAAGGGAACGCATCGATCGAGAGTAGCGCAATTTATATTGATAACAAGTAAGTAACAAGGCAAAGAGAATACTTATCATAAAACATACATATTTCATCTCAAGTCTTAGAGGCATATCCTACTCCAAATAAATATACATCCCTAATCACATAGGTTAGCACATATAAAGAACCTTACAAAATTTCTTCATAGTATGATTTCATATCCTTAATCATCCGTCCATGACTTCCTTAATGTCATGATCCTCAATTTAATCCATGAATATACCTGTTTCAACAAAATCTATAGGGTATAAGCTACAAGCTAGCTTAGTGAGTAAATCCCAAAATTCATACTCGAAGTAGATTATCAATAAAGTTTATTATTCAAACATATGAAATGCAACAACCACGTGAGCATACAAGACATATGACTTTCCGGGAATCATATGTTGAATGAATTTACGCCCTTCATTCGGGGTTGGGTATTCAGGCCAATTACAGCCACAACTTTTAAAAACACTTTTATAGATCTTACGGCTCCTATACGCCATCAAAAACTTGTAGTTATTACAGGCTCCTACTACCACCAAAAACTTGCAGTTATTACAAGCTCCTACTAGCCATCAATTTAAGTAGTTCTTACCGGCTCCTACTCGCCACTTACATGATATACCGGTTATGTCTACCACCACTATTATACACTTGTCCCACCAATTGTATAGTAGTGAATGCAATGTGACTCAACATATGAAGTGCATGAATAGTTTCTTTAATTAAAGTCTAGTAGTTACATTTAACTTCTTTCAAGTGATCAACCAATTTCAAACACTTCATATTAATGCTCATACAACTTTATTAAAAACAAATCGAGTCTCGATATATACTTAGTATTCTTTCAACATATTATCATACACTTCCTTTTGATTTTGCCTAAATTCTAGTACAACTAATTTTACAAGCACAATCAAGAGATGAGATAATTAATGGGAAGTAACTCACGATGCCATGTCGTCTATTTTCTAAGCGGATGAGTCGTTCACACACTCCACTTAATCGTAACAATCTTCTGGGTAAAGGAATCCTCCTCAGGATCACCTAACCAAAGAAAATACCCACAATGAGTTTTTCTTGAAGATTTTCTTGAATTTTGACAAAACAATGCCAAGGAATGTTAAAGTTCGCATGAGGGAATGTTCCAACTTAAAATGGCATAACTTGGTCATTTCAACTCGGAATCGCGCGTATAATACCGTTTTCTACCTATTCGAAAGATCTATCTATTTCTAAGCTTATCCTTGTCATAAAAGGTCATTTGGGTTCCGAAAACGTCAGGTACAGATTAAAACGAATTTTCTAAACTTTTTGCAAAAATCCATTTTCTAACTCATCTCCATTTTAAAGAAAATCCTTTTGTAATAATATAATATATATTTGATAAATACTTTTGAATATATAGGTATGCTCACTTTATATGCAAAAATCCCAATGGTAGTGTCTCAACAATTCATTTAAACTTTAACTTTGAAGTTTTTGTTTCAAGTATTTAAAGAACTTTATATTTTTCCTAGGTTGTTATAAATGAGTATATTCTTATTTTATTTTCTTCGTTTCCTTTTCCCAAAACAAGTAAATTTCCCTTTTAATCTTAGTTTTTCATAAATTTCGCTTCTAGTGATAAAAGATCGATTTTTACCAAAAAATATATTAGGTGTTCAAAACCTTTTTATAATTTTGTATTTATGATGGTTTTAGAGAATGAATCTTGTCTTCTTATATTCATTTCTAAAATATGAGTTTTTGCTTTCCAAAACTTGCTCCTTCATTTCTTTTGAAAAGAATCATCTTTATAAAATCCATTATTATAAATCTTACCTCATTTATATTCCTTTGAAAATTAATTCCTTCTTTTAGAAATTTGAAAATCATTATTTTTCCTAAGTGGGTTCACAACTTGATGAGTTGATTTTTGTCTTAACTTTAAAAACTAGTTTGTTCCTTAGTTTAGAAAAGAATTTAAGTCTTAAACTTTCGATATTAACGAGTTATTTTTTCTTAGATTACCATAAAATACAAGGAAAATATTTATTTATGTTTTCTTGGTAAAACTATCTTTGTTATTTAAGAAAACTTGAGAAAACTTGTATTATTCTATTTCTAGGTTGTTGATAATGACTTGTGGTAAATCATGAAATTGGAAACTTAGCTTTGAGTTCATTTGGTAAAACAAAATTCTATTTTTAGATTAGTTGAGACATTAACATTACGCAAATGCAAGTATCATGAGCATATAAAATAATAAGTCATAAGAAAATACTAAAAATAATTAATGAACAAGAAAATAAAATATCAAGCATTGGGAACCTTAGCTTCATCAAGGAATCTCGATCAAGTATTGGAGCCTTAGCTTTATCAAGGCATCCCGGGACTAAGACTGGACTAGTCCCGAAAGATTTAAAGAAAATAAATAAAAGATTGTTTTGACTTGATATGAACAAGTCTAAGACTAGAAAGACTAGTCTTAAACGCAACATGAAATAAATAAATTACATAACTTGGAAGTAAATAAATAACAAATGAGCTTATATGCTCTAAATAAATATATATACATAGTATACATAATATAACAATAATAACAACATAATAAAGTAGGAAGCTTTATGTACAAGAACAAAACATGAACATGTTGTTGCTTTTACTACTCATATGAGTTTCAAAACAACACCATAGTCATGTTAAGTTACATGACATGGATGAATAATAGATGGAAGAAATATTACCTAAAGTATGTAAGAGATATGGAGATGGTAAATGAAATGGGTATTATGTGAGTAGTGATATGTGGTAGATGGTTTATGTATGAGACATGATTTTTGTGAGGAATTGATTTGAGAGAGTTTTGGTAGAGAGAATTCTTGATGAGAGAATTTGTGGAGAGATTTTGAGAGAGTTTTAGTAGTGTAAAGAATTGTGTGAAAGAATGGAAGAGGAAGGGGGTATTTATAGAATTTTTAGAGTGATTTTTGGATGTAATAAAATAATTGAAAAAGAAAATAAAAGAGAGGGAAATGGGGAGGAGTGGCGCCGGTTTTGGGCATTTAGAGGGGGGGAAAATTGTTTTATTTTATTTGTTTTGTGTAATAAAGAAGTAATGTGTAAAGTTGATGTGATTAGGTGTATTGGAAATGAAAAAAGTAAGAAAATAGATATATAGGTGTAAGAAATAGGTGTAAGAAAAAGTAGACATAGGTGAATAGTAATGAATAGTAGAAAAGTACTATGAATAGTAGACTAGACAATTAAAGTACCGGTAGTAATAAAAATACGCGTAATAATGCGATATCTGTAATTTTTAGCTACCGAAAAATTCTAAAACTGATATTTTTGGAATACTTGTATTTTTACGAGTCTATTGGTATAAACGGAATATTTTTAATATTCCGAGCTCCGGGACACGCTTTTCGAGAACCGATCCCGTTTGGGTCCGAAGGTCACTCGAAATTCGCGAATCTGATATTTTTATGTTACCCTACGTTATTACGAACTATTCTAGGTTATTAACCTAATTTCGTTTTCTAGGGCTTGAAAACACGGGATTGCCAGATCTTAATTGCTAGGGTTCGTTATAGGCTTGTTGACTTTTAGGGTTCCGTTTTGATTTCCGATTTTTACTGAGTTATTCGTAAGATCGTATAATTTTTTATCGTTTTATATTTCTAGCTCGATGTCTATGGTTTATTTTATTCGTGATTATTTATTTGTTTTTAGTTCTCGGGATCGTTTAACCGAGTCTAGGTTTATGAGTTGACTCAGTTTGACTTTTGTTAAAAATTTGGATTTTGTGATTCTAAAATTTTTCTGAAGGATTTAGGATTTTATTATCTCGTTGTCAAGCGGTATTTGGATCTATCGTTTCGATTTGTGTTTTAGGAATTGGGTAGATTATTTAATTGACGTACGGACGTTGATTATATCGATAATTGGACTTTATATTTTGATCTAGGGGTTCTTGTTTTCTCAAGATTGAGAAAACTCGTTTTTTTTCTTATTTGGAATTAAGTTTTAACTTGGTTAAATTTCTTTTTTTTTTTTTTAGTGTTTCGTTTTCCAGAGTTTTGACTCAGTCTAGAATCGGGTGTTAATCTCGAGTCGATTTTTCGGGTTTCAAATTTTGATATTAAACTTCTAGAATTATTTTTAAGGATTATGAAAATTTTTGGGGGTTTACAACCTACCCACCTTAAAGAAAGTTTTGTCCTCAAAACTTGTTTATGCGTACGTAGGTGATGAGAAATTGTATATCATCGTTCATCAACATTTGTGATATTTGGAATTTTGTCTCAAGTCTTTTTGTTGGAATGGTATTATGATTTTATTAGTCGTTCCTTTAATCTTATACATCTGATACCTTCTTTAATTTTACTTCCATATAAAGGGGTTTGGAAGTTTATCGTTGTTCTTGAATTTACTCTTTCGTATTTTCTATTTCTCATGTATCTTTAGTCGGTAATATTGGAATTTTGTTAATCTTGTGCGTTTAATATTTTATGCAATATAGCACATATAGAATCAATAAGATTTGGTTTTAGAGATTTTCAACCTTCACTTTACTTGACCCTTTTTGAAGAATCTCAAACTCGACCAACACAACAGACGACGACGACTTTGACTTGACTCAATCTTGAATTGATGACGACTTACTATGACATGACACTGGTACATTCACTTGACAAAGGAAGGTTGTGAATTCGCTTTCCATTCTTATGTGAGCATATATATGACATGCATATATAAAATACGCAATGTTTACACTTATTCCATATCGTTGTTTTATTCTTTACGTGGTCATCTTGACAAGGTTTGAGGTCAAGATGAAAAATTTGGAATTTGCTTGTTGAGATTTTATCATTACCGGTTATAGCTTTTAGGCGGTAATAGTTATGCTTTTGATGTACTTTATTTTTGGCATGTTCAAGGTAAAAATTGAATTGCCTTCTTCTTTTGATACATACAAAATTTTCAACAAACATATTTTTATTCCATCAAGAGTAAGGTGACGATTACATAATCTACGGTCATTACTGGCAACTATCGGTATAACGACAAATTTAACATCTAAGGTAGCCTGATATCGACTCGTATTCGTGACTATCGTCTTCTTCTAAAACAACAAATTCTATCTCTTGGTTGGCTTCCTCGCAAATCCATTGTCCTTGTAAGTTGTACACACGTATTTCTTGTGGGGGTATTGCTGAGTACCTCTCTTCCATATTTTTCTTCTTAGGACATTCCTTGGCAATATGTCCTGACTCCTTACAGATCAGACAAGTGGCAGAGGTTTTCTTTGGACATCTCATGACTTTGTGATTCGGACTCCCGCAGTAGTAACACTTGTGTTGAAGCTTAGGACACTGTCTTGGTTGATGTCCCTTTTTGCATTTCCAACATTGGGTATCCATTTCTTTTATCCTTCTTTCTACTCGGGCTGACGATGTTTCGAGTTCATTGTCTTTGAGGCTTAGGCTAGGTTCACTTATAGATTCTTCCTCAATTATCATACATTTCTTCCGTCCTCTCCTTTTCTTAGCACCATCCACAATTCGTGCTCTTTCTACTAGTTCTCGGAAATCTTTGATGTCAAATTCTATCAACTTGATACGAAGGTCTTCATCCAATCTCCTAAGAAGACTTGTCTTTTTTCCTCGCTATCCTTATATGATTCAGGGGCATATTGTAACAGCTTACTGAACTCTGTTTCATATTGTTCAAGACTACGACCTCCTTGAGAAATACTTAAGAAATCTGCACTAATTGGATCCTCAAGCTTCCAGGGAAAAAGTTTCCAAGAATTCATTCCTAAATGTCTCCCATGTGATTGGTGGTAGTAGTTCTCTACTTTTGGATTCCCACCATATTCTTGCATTGAACCTTAGCATGAAAGTCCCATATGTAAGCTGAGATGTTGTGGTACTTCAAAAGCATTGAAGATCGTTCTATTTGTGCTAACCAATCATCAGCTTCATCCGGTTTTCCAAAAGCTCCATCAAAATATCGATTGCACTTAATGAACTCTGGCAACATACTTTGATAAGGTTTTGGTAATGATGGCTCAGCAGTGCTGTTTCAATGGTGGTGTTGGAACTTCGGTGCCGCTTCTTGTGCAGGCACTGGTGTAGGCATAGCATGAGCCTGTTGTGCGAAATTCCTTATGAGGTGGCAAGTTGTTCGATGTTAGCTTGATCCATTTGCGGTTGGTTTGGTTGTTGAGGTTCTTCCGGGTTCTCAGGTTCTACAGGGGGTATTTCTTGGTTGCGTTGAGCACGAGTACGTCTCCTATTTGTTCTACAGGTTTTATTAAGCTAGTGTGAGGTTTTTGAACTTTATTAAGTCTTAGACGTTTTTCGGAAAAACGATCAAAAACATGCTAATAGAAATCGAGTATGGAAATGAATACAATATATAGAAATATTTGAAAATTGACTGAAATCATAAAAAAGGAAATTCATATCATTAAAATTAAATACATGGAAACAGAAGGAAGACTTAAATACTTCCTTTACAAAAGTTCAAAGAAAGGATGCAAAACATAATAATTTCAACATTACATAGACAACATATACATCTTTGTTAATTCCTTTTTACAAAAGCATTTCTCCTATCGGTATATTAAAGCTTTTACGGAAGGTTTAGCGTCCATTCCTGCTTCATTGCTCTTCACAGGGTAGGAATATTTCCTTGACTACTTGATCCTCGTCTTCATTATCAGTAACTTTTTCTTTTCCTTTGTGGTGAGATTTGTGGTAGGATCTCTAGACGAAGTCCCACATTCTTTCTTGGATGGGTCATCTCTTTCGGGGACTGAGATGGGGTCGTCCCATAAACCTTGCGTCTTTAGATCTTCACGTACATAGAGATACCACACCTTGCACATGTAGCATGTTCCTTGGCATTTGTAGGGTAATTCTTGGTCCTACAGATGAGACGACTGCATACGTAGCATTTCCTTATTGTTTGGGTAACTGTCGGCACTGTGTTTTCTCTTTGCATGACCAGAATAGATAGTGCCATTCTTCTTAGGACAATTAAGGATTTTGTGGTCTTTGTTTCCACAGAAGTAACACTTATGCTGCAGTTGTGGGCAACTTTTGGGGAAATGTCTTCCTTTACACTTCCATCATCTGACCTTAGGGGTTACGAAGCCCTTAAGAGGTTGGAGTTGTTTATGCTTCTTAGCCTGGGGTTCTGGATTAGCCATGAAGGAAGGCACTTGTGCTACTGGTGTTGCTCCGAGTTGGGGTCTTATAACTGGAGCGGGTGCAGGGGTCATGGGTACTTGTTGCATATAAGTCCTTATCGTCTCTTCTAGACGTCTTATGGTGGCCAAGAGTTCTTGGGTTAGGTCTTGTGGTGTGGGTGCTCCTTGTTCGTGTTGTGCTTCGAGAGGGATGCTTGATTGCGGCATAATTCCTCGGGTAGCTTCCTAGAACCAAACGAAGCGGTCGTATTAGATATTTTCTTTATTTCGAGTTTTACGCACAAGCTTTTGTTTTTTAAGGAAAAGAGAGCGCCATAAACTTTTGTTGTCTGATTTAAAGGTTAACGTAGGCACTTAATGTATTTACCTAAGGGTCTTACCTATAAAGAGGCATTAAACTTATCCTGCCCTTAATTGGTCTTGAATAGGGTTACTATACATTAAGGCTTATTGGCTTTGCTAAGGTAAACTTACTATATACACTATACCTAAACTCTAAGTCTCCTTCATGTTTTCTCCATATTGTTCTGCTATGTTCTATCTCAAGTCATTTCTATTGTTCTTAATCTTGGATCGTCATCTTAGGGTAAATCATATTCATGTGATACTTCCATTTCGTATTTCACTAAATATCCTCCAATTCATGCATAAGTATTTTCTGCCTTCTTCTAATATTCTCCAAGATAAAGTTCTATTCTTAGACATAAGGATTCTTAGACATAAGATCAAGCCCTACCACTCTATACTTCTAATATCTGGTTTCCAAATTCCCAAAATCTTGTCGCTCTGATACCAACTTAAATTGTCACGCCCCGAGGGGTACCCTAAACGTGGTAATTCGCTGTACACAATACTAAAGCCTAGGAATGACTACCTTAGTCACGCAAAGGCTTCCATATCATGCACAAGGCGTACATCACAACCAAGGGAACGCATCGGAGTAGCGCAATTTATATTGATAACAATAAGTAACAAGGCAAAGAGAATACTTATCATAAAACATACATATTTCATCTCAAGTCTTAGAGGCATATCCTACTCCAAATAAATATACGTCCCTAATCATATAGGTTAGCACATATAAAGAACCTTACAAAATTTCTTCATCGTATGATTTCATATCCTTAATCATCCGTCCATGACTTCCTTAATGTCATGATCCTCAATTTAATCCACGAATATACCTGTTTCAACAAATCTATAGGGGTATAAGCTACAACTAGCTTAGTGAGTAAATCCCAAAATTCATACTCGAAGTAATTATCAATCAAGTTTATTATTCAAACATATGAAATGCAACAACCACGTGAGCATACAAGACATATGACTTTCCGGAATCATATGTTGAATGAATTTACGCCCTTCATTCGGGGTTGGGTATTCAGGCCAATTACAGCCACAACTTTTAAAAACACTTTTATAGATCTTACCGGCTCCTATACGCCATCAAAAACTTGTAGTTATTACAGGCTCCTACTAGCCACCAAAAACTTGTAGTTATTACAGGCTCCTACTAGCCATCAATTTAAGTAGTTCTTACCGGCTCCTACTCGCCACTTACATGATATACCGGTTATGTCTACCACCACTATTATACACTTGTCCCACCAATTGTATAGTAGTGAATGCAATGTGACTCAACATATGAAGTGCATGAATAGTTTCTTTAATTAAAGTCTAGTAGTTACATTTAACTTCTTTCAAGTGATCAACCAATTTCAAACACTTCAAGATATTAATGCTCATACAACTTTATTAAAAACAAATCGAGTCTCGATATACTTAGTATTCTTTCAACATATTATCATACACTTCCTTTTGATTTTGCCTAAATTCTAGTGCAACTAATTTTACAAGCACAATCAAGAGTATGAGAAATTAATGGGAAGTAACTCACGATGCCATGTCGTCTATTCCTCTAAGCGGATGAGTCGTTCACACACTCCACTTAATCGTAACAATCTTCGGGTAAAGGAATCCTTCCTCGGGATCACCTAACCAAAGAAAATACCCACAATGAGTTTTTCTTGAAGATTTTCTTGAATTTTGACAAAACAATGCAAAGAACGTTAAAGTTCGCATGAGGGAATGTTCCAACTTAAAATGGCCATAACTTGGTCATTTCAACTCGGAATCGCGCGTATAATATACCGTTTTCTACCTATTCGAAAAGATCTATCTATTTCTAAGCTTATCCTTGTCATAAAAGGTCATTTGGGTTCCGAAAACGTCAGGTACAGATTTAAAACGAATTTTCTAAACTTTTGCAAAAATCCATTTTCTAACTCATCTCCATTTTAAAGAAAATCCTTTTGTAATAATATAAATATATATTTGATAAATACTTTTGAATATATAGGTATGCTCACTTTATATGCAAAAATCCCAATGGTAGTGTCTCAACAATTCATTTAAACTTTAACTTTGAAATTTTTTTTCAAGTATTTAAAGAACTTTATATTTTTCTAGGTTGTTATAAATGAGTATATTCTTATTTTATTTTCTTCATTTCCTTTTCCAAAACAAGTAAATTTCCTTTTAACTTAGTTTTTCATAAATTTCGCTTCTAGTGATAAAAGATCGATTTTTACAAAAAGTATATTTGTTCAAAACCTTTTTATAATTTTGTATTTAGGATGGTTTTAGAAATGAATCTTGTCTTCTTATATTCATTTCTAAAATATAAGCTTTTGCTTTCCAAAACTTGTTCTTCATTTCTTTTGAAAAGAATCATCTTTATAAAATCCATTATTATAAATCTTACCTCATTTATATTCCTTTGAAAATTAGTTCCTTCTTTTAGAAATTTGAAAATCATTATTTTTCCTAAGTGGGTTCACAACTTGATGAGTTGATTTTTGTCTTAACTTTGAAAACTAGTTTGTTCCTTAGTTTAGAAAAGAATTTAAATCTTAAACTTTCGATATTAACGATTTATTTTTAAAAACTTAGATTACCATAAAATACAAGGAAAATATTTATTTATGTTTTCTTGGTAAAACTATCTTTGTTATTTAAGAAAACTTGAGAAAACTTGTATTATTCTATTTCTAGGTTGTTGATAATAACTTGTGGTAAATCATATAATTGGAAACTTAGCTTTGAGTTCATTTAGTAAAACAAAATTCTATTTTTAGATTAGTTGAGACATTAACATTACGCAAATGCAAGTATCATGAGCATATAAAATAATAAGATCATAAGAAAATACTAAAAATAATTAATGAACAAGAAAGTAAAATATCAAGCATTGGGAACCTTAGCTTCATCAAGGAATCCCGATCAAGTATTGGAGCCTTAGCTTTATCAAGGCATCCCGGGACTAAGAATGGACTAGTCCCGAAAGATTTAAAGAAAATAAAAAAGATTGTTTTGACTTGATATGGACAAGTCTAAGACTAGAAAGACTAGTCTTAAAGCAACATGAAATAAATAAATTGCATAACTTGAAGTAAATAAATAACAAATGAGCTTATATGCTCTAAATAAATATATATACATAGTATACATAATATAACAATAATAACAACATAATAAAGTAGGAAGCTTTATGTACAAGAACAAAACATGAACATGTTGTTGCTTTTACTACTCATATGAGTTTCAAAACAACACCATAGTCATGTTAAGTTACATGACATGGATGAATAATAGATGGAAGAAATATTACCTAAAGTATGTAAGAGATATGGAGATGGTAAATGAAATGGGTATTATGTGAGTAGTGATATGTGGTAGATGGTTTATGTATGAGACATGATTTTTGTGAGGAATTGATTTGAGAGAGTTTTGGTAGAGAGAATTCTTGATGAGAGAATTTGTGGAGAGATTTTGAGAGAGTTTTGGTAGTGTAAAGAATTGTGTGAAAGAATGGAAGAGGAAGGGGGTATTTATAGAATTTTTGGAGTGATTTTTGGATGTAATAAAATAATTGAAAAAGAAAATAAAAGAGAGGAAATGGGGAGAGTGGCGCCGGTTTTGGGCATTTAAGGGGGGAAATTGTTTTATTTTATTTGTTTTGTGTAATAAAGAAGTAATGTGTAAAGTTGATGTGATTAAAGGTGTATTGGAAATGAAAAAAGTAAGAAAATAGATATATAGGTGTAAGAAATAGGTGTAAGAAAAAGTAGAGATAGGAATAGTAATGAATAGTAGAAAAGTACTATGAATAGTAGACTAGACAATTAAAGTACCGGTAGTAATAAAAATACGCGTAATAATGCGATATCTGTAATTTTTAGCTACCGAAAAATTCTAAAACTGATATTTTTGGAATCCTTGTATTTTTACGAGTCTATTGGTATAAACGGAATATTTTTAATATTCCGAGCTCCGGGACACGCTTTTCGAGAACCGATCCCGTTTGGGTCCGAAGGTCACTCGAAATTCGCGAATCTGATATTTTTATGTTACCCTACGTTATTACGAACTATTCTAGGTATTAACTTAATTTCGTTTTCTAGGGTTTGAAAACACGGGATTGCCGGATCTTAATTGCTAGGGTTCGTTATAGGCTTGTTGACTTTTAGGGTTCCGTTTTGATTTCCGATTTTTACTGAGTTATTCGTAAGATCGTATAATTTTTTATCGTTTTATATTTCTAGCTCGATTCTATGGTTTATTTTATTCGTGATTATTTATTTGTTTTTAGTTCTCGGATCGTTTAACCGAGTCTAGGTTTATGAGTTGACTCAGTTTGACTTTTGTTAAAATTTGGATTTTGTGATTCTAAAATTTTTCTGAAGGATTTAGGATTTTATTATCTCGTTGTTAAGCGGTATTTGGATCTATCGTTTCGATTTGTTTTAGGAATTGGGTAGATTATTTAATCGACGTACGGACGTTGATTATATCGATAATTGGACTTTATATTTTGATCAGGGGTTCTTGTTTTCTCAAGATTGAGAAAACTCGTTTTTTTTTTATTTGGAATTAAGTTTTAACTTGGTTAAATTTTTAGGGTTTCGTTTCCAGAGTTTTGACTCGGTCTAGAATCGGGTGTTAATCTCGAGTCGATTTTTCGGGTTTCAAATTTTGATATTAAACTTCTAGAATTATTTTTAAGGATTATAAAATTTTTGGGGTTTACAACCACTCAGGGAGGCGGACGTAATACTAGATCCTTATTGTCCGGAGTTTAAATACTCGTGTGTTGTCTTACTAACTAAAGACTTAATAATGAACAAGTGATTGTTGCATAGTACATTTAGTCTAAGAATGTGTGATCCACTTCACATTTTGTATTCGTTACTTGTGTACTAGGCCTTTGGCTCATATTTTATCTATTTCAGGTGATGATTCCGATGAGTTCTATACGAGTATGGGGTACAAAACCGACTTTGAAGATTTTCTTGATGAGTTGGAGGATTAGAGATGACCATGGACTCAATGGACCCCTATGAATGTAATAGATTATATGTGATTCTTTTTGGTTGATAATGTAATTATAGTGTTAGTTGGGTTATGTTTTGAGGATTTTGGTTAAGGCTTATAAGAAGCCTTTAGATGTAATATGTATTTAGCTATTTAGAAGTTGAGTTGTTCCATTTGCCAAAATGTGTGGTAGTATCGCTTTGCTTAAGGATTTAAAAAAAAAAATTTTATGTCTCCTATTGTATAATATATTTATGGAATTAGATAAACAATTACTCAAACAATTCCTTTAGGCAACCTTACATATAATCTTAGGGGTCATATGTGGTTGGGGAACCGTTATCTCCTATTTCAAATATAGGGGTGATAGCGGGTCCTTACAACATGCTTACTAAGCCTTTCTAGTGTCATAGCTATTACCGATTGCAACATGCTCGTACCAACTCAATTGAACCATAATATCCTCACTAATGAACTCCCTTGGTCAAGACTATGTCTTCACCGTGCTATCAAAACTCCCATTGTCAAGGCACCACCAATGCCTAGGTAGCAAGAACCTTCTGTGACCATATAATGGAACTTACTATTTGCATGGTCGCCTGTGCAACAACTATAAACCCCGAAAACTTTCATCATACGATACGACTCTAGATTAGAAATTATGAACTGATTAGTAACCCTAGAAGTTAATCAGAAACTCTAGATTAGATAGATAACTTAAATTTGGCCGGTTTGGGACTCATAAACTTCATAAAAGAACTTCTTTGACCCCAATTGATTCCAAATACGAGATTTCATATCTTGAATTGATAATTCAAGGTATGATCAAAAGGAAACTTCAAATTTCAAACCCGAATCCTTGTCAAACAAATAGATTAAGTGAAGAAAACCTAAATATAGATATTAAGTGAATATTTTTGTAATCAACAAAGACCTGAGGTTAAAACAAGGAGTAGTAATGAACCTATATTTAGACTTGAACCCTAAAATTCGAGATTCCTAGTTAGTAATAAACTACATTGATAAGATTTCATAGTAGGTATCCAAATCTAATATATAGGACTAATTTAGCTATATTTCAGTAGTAAAATTAAGTAAACAACCCAATATGTTTATAGTTAAGAAGTAGCAACTTTTAGATAAACCGATAGAATTATAAATACACAATAAAAATATAAACTGATATATAACTCAAGATCTAGATTTCAAACAAAGATTTGATTCATACCAGTATACGAACTAGGGTTTTCTTAAGCCCTTGGAGCCTGAAACGAAAATTGACCCAACTAGTTTAGAAAACCTAAATCGCGGGAAATAAATCTTTCTTAAACAATTAGATACGTACAATTAAAACTTAAATTTGTACTGTTTGGTTAACTAAACATTTTGTAGGATCTATTAAAAATATTTTCATGTATATACTTACATATATTAGCTAATTTATACCCTATTAGTGTAGTAAACTACCCAAAAATTCAACTAAATAACATCTAACTAATATTTAACTAATATATTCAAATTATCAACTTGCTGGAGACGTTTGATCTTTGTTCAATGGCTTTGATCTTCTTAAAATGGGTGAGTTGGATTTCCTCTCAATAATGCAAACAAAGTCAATATAAATCTACCTTAACCAATGCAAACTTGACAAATCATCCTTACATTAATGACAATACAACAAGTTGAGTAATTAACAACAAACAGAAGCAATTCGTTTCAATTATGAGGAAGAAACACGGTCGAGCTTTGTATTTCGTTTATATATATATATATATATACATATTAACGAACTTAGAAGGACAAGCAAACAAACTTCAATCCCTCTCAAATTTTCCAGAATCCAACTACACCCTATTAGGAGTTAAATCAACCTGGAAATCGATTTTTAAATGCACACATCAACCCAGTTCGAAAATCACGAACAAAAACTGGAAAAAAACACGTGAAAACGAGCCTAAGGTAAGCCGATCTCATTCCGCATGTTTTCTTTCAATTCTAAGGATTGATATTGACTCTTAAACATTTTAGGAAGCTAACCAAGTCCATTAGAAGCTTCAGATTTCACCGAGAAGCCACAACGAAGGTAATCTTCCTAAACCCCAACCGAGCTTAATGATTCCAGAAAGTGGAGAATATGTTGTTATTTTGTTGTTTTCTTTGGATATTCAAGTAGATTAAGGTCTTAGGAGTTCATAGGATCCAAAAACCCGACCTCTTGACGTCGGAATCGGCTGGAATCAACCGCGGCTCATCGGGGAAGAAGGTGATAGTGTTTCCCAGATGAGCACGGGCAAGTACACGGGGCGTGTTCCACCCATGTACCTCTCGGATAAATTAAAAAAAAAAAAAAAACGAAACTAATTAAATTTAATTATAGAATAATTAATAATATAACTAATTTTAGAATTATTATTATTATTTCTGCATTTATTTATTTTTTTGGAAATAGTAAATAATGTTAGAGTATAGTAAGATAAAACCAGAAATTTTTATTATTTATTTAAATTTGAAAATAAATTATTTTCTGGCATTATTAAATGTATGATGTTTAAATATTTAATCTATTAATATTAATCCAAAAAGAATTTTTAGAAATATAAATTACTTTTATTAAGTAATTTACGTATAATAGGTTTTCTAACTATAATTATTAATATTCTTAATATTATTAAAAGAATTTTTTTAGAATTTTCGAAAATATTATTTCTGAAATAATATTAAATATGAATATAAGACTAAAATTATTTAGTAATACTATGAATTAAAGTATAAGACAACTATTATAATTACTAATGTTATGAAAAGTAATTATTCTATCTTATCTATTTCGGAATTATTATTATTATTATTATTATTATTATTATTGTTGTTGTTGTTGTTGTTGTTGTTGTCATTATTGTTAGTATTATTGATGTTATTATTATTATTATTATTATTATTATTATTATTATAATTATTAATTTTCTTATTTTTACGGTAAAAGGAGAAATTTTTGAAAATAGTTGTAATTATATTAATAAATCCTTTTATTAGTAAGTATATTTTCATTAAGTCAATATTTAATTAATTTATAGAAAAAATATATATTTATATAATTTATGAGTTTAGTAAATAGTAAGCATGTATTTAAATAAACATTTGCAGACGAATAGATAATAGGAAATTTAAATAATCCAAAATTAGGGGTATAAGAATATTTATACTCTATAAGAAAAATTTATTAAGTAACTAAAAAGGGAAAACTAATAGTTTTGAACCATAAAAATGAATTAACTAAATTATTAAATTTCTCAAGTACCCGATTAATAGATTCAAGTATCAAACCAAAGTCGATTAAGTAAACTGAAATAACAATAATTTAAAACATAGGATTATCCTTGAGGAATTAATTAAAAACAAAACAGAAGCCCGACCAACCCTTAGGACACCTAAGTAATCTTAAAGGCTAAGCTATATAGCCTATAATTAATGACTATATTACTTATCTCAATAGGTGACTCGGGTATTGGAGAGGACCTCCCTGACGATTACTATGACTAAATAGCATGGGCAGGTGAGTAACTCAGACTTATTACATTGGTTGTGCTTGTACTAGTAGTGAATCTTAAATAAAAGATAATAAAAATTGATGTTCTGTTTGAATTGTGAAGATTGTGTATTGTATTACATTGATTGCCAAGTCACTCTAAAATAAGTGATAACAAAAATGCATGTATCTTGGTAATGTCTATAGAATATGATTGAGTGTCTGTAATGCTTGATCACCTTCAATTTGACTAAAAACTACTAGTACCATAATGGAAAATAATCATGCATTACATACTATGCATAAAAAACATTTGAGTAAGTGGTAGCCTACTGCGTGTTAGTTTTTCGGATCTCTAGTAATGCTTGAATTATCTAGGCCAGAGAGCTATTAGTTAATTGCAAGATTACCTTTGTTCTGTTAATACCATAGGAACTAAATGGTAAACAAAGGACGCCGCTTATGGTATTACATGGAAATAACTAACACTTAGTGGAGTTTCTAAAGCTAAACAAGGAATAAATGATGAAACATGATAAGCTTAAAGAGATAATTAAATTGAATATTATTATTTCTTGAAAGTTTAAGTCTCTCCTGGGTAAGTGGACCATAGATTGTGATCCTTCAACCCCGATGAGAGGGCGTAAATCTTCATCATGTTTGGATTCCAAATGTTCATTTTTTGATTGATGCATTTCATATGATTGTTAAATAACTTGTATGTTATAGTAATAAGTTCTGTTTATTCACTGAGCTTGTGTTTTAGCTCACACTCCCACATCCTTTCAGGTTCACTCTACAACCCTGGCTCATTACTAGCAGGAGCATGGTCCCGGTAAGAGATTAGAAGTCGAAGTTTAAAGACTAGTATAGGATTAAGTATCTATATCTTTATTAGTCTTTTATGCAGTTAATATGCATTAGAATCATTAGCTGAGGTTGTAAGGATTTATAAAAGCATATGATCTGTAATATCTTATTTTATGATAGTTGTTTACTAATTTATGTCTTATATATGTTTGTTTATCCTATCCAAGCAACTAAAAGATCCTGTTTATTGAAATCATGTCATTCTAGAAGGTAAACTAATAATGGTAATCGAGTGGTTCTTGATTACTATTATTAGAATACCCTCGGGGCGTGACAACAACATTACATATAAGGCATGCATTATATCCCTTGGTCATCCAACAAAAAATGTCACCATATTCTAGAAAATCGTTGACTATCCACTACAATGTAGCATGCATTAGGAATGTCTAACCTTCTACCATATCCAATGTCCTAATTGTAACTCCTTAGATCTTTCGATAGTTTTATTAATTTTCAAGAGGTTGAAAACCAAATAAAAACCTTAATAACCATCCAAGTTAAAACAATGTATTATAGAAGATTTAGATCCAACAATCCTAAGCTCTTAACCCTATAACAACAAAATTAAGATAATCGTGAATTATAGTCCGTAATAATATAGTAGAACATAAAGAGATCAAATTCGCCAAAATTAAGTTCGTTTTAAACCTAAATGGGATCAATTTTCGAAATTAGATTTCAGGCACACAAAATGGTAATAATATTCCAAGGACACCATTACACTCAAAATAATATAAGAATTCATAAAATAACAGTTTTTGAATTTTTCGATAGCTAAAAATATCAGGTATAGCCTTTTTACGCGTATTTTCTTTACTACTAGTAATTTAATTGTCTTGTTTACTATTCATTATTATTCACTACTATTCATCTATCTCTACTTTTCCTTACCACCTACTCTTTCAACCTGTACACTTATTTTCTTATAATTTTTATTTCCAATGCAACTTCGCATCTTTCATATCTTATTTTTATTAACAAAAACACAAAAAAAAAAAAAATTGCTCTCCCTCTTCCCAATGTAAGTAGCGCCAACTACCCCTCTCTTGTCTCTATTTTTTTTTTAAATTTTCAAAATTATTTTAATTACCAAAAATTACCCTCTACTTTTCCTTACAAATACCACATCTCTCTCCACTTCTTTTGCACCTTTCATTCACTACAAAAACTATCCCAAAATCTCTCCAAAATCCTCTCTACAAAAGTTCTCTTACAACTTTCTTCTTCTTCTTCTTCCAAAACCAATAGGTAAAAATTTCAAGCTTTCTTTATATTCATGTAACTTAGTGTGAACATAGTGTGTGTTTTCTAAGCCCATCGAGATTAAGAAAGCAACAATATGTTCATACTTTGTTCTTATTCATACATAACTTTTATGCTATGATATTGTTATTAGATTGTTCCTTATGCTCATGAAACTTAGCATAAATATAGTGTGTATTTCTAAACCCATAGGAGTTAAAAAAACAACAATATGTTCATATTTTGTTCTTGTTCATACATTATGCTTTTACTATTATGCTTTTATTATTATTATACTCTTATTATTTTACTCTATTATCATGCTTTTTCTTTTCTTTTTTTTTTTTTAACTAGTCTATTCTTAGTTCCAAGAATCATTGATGAAGCTAAGGCTCCAATACTTGACCTTATATATATGCTTATTTGCTTCTTATATTCCTATCTTTCTTTACACAAATTATTCTCATCCTTCATATAGCTACATAAATATTCATGCATGACCATGTTGTTGTCTTAAAAAGGGATTCTTCCTTTAAAATAAGGTGAAACTCTTCTTAAGTAAATTTTATCACTTCGGAAAGATTTTGCTCAAAGATTCAAAAAGTTTGTTTTATTAAACTCTCTTTAAAAAATTTAGAAAAGTCATCATAAAATTTTTTACATTGATATTATGCGATGTTCTTCAAGTCAAACGGAGTAAATCATCACTCTCTTTTCAAATTTCTAAGAAAACTTCAATGTTAACATTGATGATTTATTATTATAACAATGTTTCTTGAAAATTTATTTATAAGATTTTTATCAACTTCACGATAAAAACCAAGAATTAGATAAGTTTTCAAATTAAAGAAAAATCAACTTACAGGTTTAAGAAACCCACTTAGAAAATAAAAATTTGTTAATAACCTAATAAAGTAAGTTTTTAGATGGTAAACTTATTTCCTAAATAATAGAAGAATATCAATTTGATGAGGAAACATACCATCAACACAACTCAAAAATATTATATACAACTAACAACTTAAGGAATTTTGAAAACTCTATTTTTCTATTACTAGAAATTAAATTTGTAAATACCTTGAAGAATCAAATATTCTTTGAAAAAATTAATTTATCATTGATAAATTAGGAAATAAAAATATAAAACACTTATTTATGATAACCCAATAATTTATAGTTTTCATTCCAACCACTTAAAGAAAAGTTTGACAAAAAACCAATTTTCAAGCCCATAAGAAAAGTTGTTGATGAAAAATAATTGTGGAGGCAACACCAATAGCATCATGCATAAAATATGAGTCTATTTATGTATGAAAAAGATTTTTCTAACCATACATATCTATGTTTTTTCTGAAGATTTTTAGGTAAAGAAAAGTTTAGAAAAATTGTGATTTTAAGGGTTGGGAATTTCGTGAGCATCTGTATCGTTCTATTCTGAGATCAAATGACTTTATATGACAAAAATAACCTTAAAAATAGATAGATATTTTTGAGTAGGTAGAAAACGATGTATAATATATGAAATTTCAATTTAAATTGAGCAAAATTATAGCCATTTTATGTTGGAATTTCTACAAATATGATTTTTACTGCAAATAGAAGATAGATTTAGAAAATTTAAGTAGAAATTCTACGAAAGACTCATTTTGAGTATTCCCTTTTGTTTAAGTGAAGGAGACCGACATCCCTTTTCCGAAAGATTACTTTGACTAGAAGGGATCGATATGATTAAGTTATTCTCTTACTATTTACATTTTCTTGTATGTGCTTGAATGTAGTAGCACTAAAAAATAAAGAAAGATAAAAAAAAATATCGTGAGAATTAAATGTATGTGATATGTGGTAATTGTTGAATAAAAGATGAGTATATCAAAAGGAGAATTAATGAATAATTTATATGATCTCTTGTAATGGTATGATGAATATTGTTTGGTGACTCTTAACTTGAAATTAAACAATATTCAGGAAAATCAATAATTCAAACTGATTCATGCATGACACGATGTGAGTCACATTACTTATTTCGCTACTGTTCTTCGTGTAGAAAAATGAGGAGTCGTAGTGGTGGTAAGTAGTAGCTAGGAAGTTTGCATGGGCAAGTTGGAACTGTAAACCCCCTGAAATTTTCCATATTAGTATACGAATCTAAAATAGAATGTATGAACTAGTTAGCAAACTTAGAATCCAATAAAAACTTAAGAATAGATCAATGATTTGAGACTAGAACAATGAGTAATAATGAGCCTATATATGGAGCTAAACCCTAAATTCAAAATTCCTAATAGTATTAAACACACTAATCAGATTTCATAATAGGTATCAAAAACCAAAGATATATAGATAATTTAGCTTATATATCAAAAGTGATACCGAGTAGCTAACCAACTACACTTATAAATAGGAAACGATAACCTATAGATAAACCGTTAAGTTTATAAATACACAAAAAAAAAATAAACTAATGAATAACTAAAGATCTAGACTTCAAATAAATAATTGAATCACACCATTGTTCTAATTAGGGTTTTCTTAAGCTATTGGAGCCTAAAACAAAAATTGACCTAATGAGTTTAAGAAACCCTAATCGCAGGAGATAAAATTCTAAAAATAATTAATCACCTAAATTAAAACTTAAAGTTGTATTGTTTGATAATCCAAGTATTTTGTAGAATCCTATAAAAATATTTTTGTACAAAAATTCTCAAATATTAGCTAAATTATACCCGTATAACTTATTAAACTATCCTAAAACTAAGATAATTAACTAACTAATATTAATATAATAATTGTTGTATTTTTTTCGGCTGCAATTGGTAGAATGAAGGACTTGGATCTTCTTGAAATGTAGGAACCAAAATTGCTCAAATAATGCACTTTAGGTCAACAAAATCAACCTTAGAAGCCAATCAAACCTTGCCAAATCAACTCCATGTTTATGACAATAAGAACAACTGATAAAATAGTAACAAAGTGGAGGAAATTCGGATCAAAATTACGGGGGAAATGCTGCAGCAAGTTCCTTCTTTTGCTTTCTTATATGTTTAAGGCACTTAATGAATATGCAAACAAACACAACCTTCTCTCAAATTTTCTAGATCAAACCTACTCTTAATTAATAGCCAAAACGACCTAAAAACAGAAATCAATTCATCCAAAACGATCCAATCCGAACCAAGGGAAAATACAATACGAAAAACGCTTAAACAAACTCGAGGTGAGCTAATGTAATTCGAATGGTTTTCTTTCAAAACTAAGGACTGGAACTGACTTTTGATAATCATAGGAACATAACCAACACGAAAACAAGCTTCGAATTTTATTGGATTGGGTCGACCAAGGTAAAATTTCAAAACCCTAGTTGTACTTTTCTAGATTCGAAATTTAAGATTACATACTTGTAGATGCGTTAGGAGTTGTTGTATGTATAATACATAATATAGAAATACTTAGGAATGTTTAAGAATGTTCTTGACGTAGAAAATTTAAGAAATATGACTGTTTCATCGGAGAAGATGATGATAGTGCCAGTACTATCCATAAGCCAGCATGTAAACGTCCAACGCCGGCGACTTACAAGGGTAGGTCGGCGATGTAGAGATGGTGTATACTAGAACAGAAGCACGTAAAACTATTTTCACGTAAAATGAACGAATGCCAACTATCTGAGATTTTACATTGCAGCGTAAAGTCCGGCGTACATGGAACACTGGGACTTTCAAGCTAGTGCACCCGATACGAAATAAAATATGAAACAAAGAACGTCGTCACCTGGGTTTCAACGTCAGCGTACAAACCTGTTTCCTTTGCATACAATTTGTAATTCACGGACAAATAGTTATATAATAATTATAATTATATTATATATACTTATATGATAAAATAGAAGTTACTAAATAGAAAAAAAAATATATACACACAAATATTAGAAAAATAAATTTGGTTAATCTTTGATAATCTTAAAACCCTATAATTTAGGAAAATATTAAGTGTTAATAACAACTATAAATAATCAAATAATTATTTCTATGTAGATAAAATAGGTAAGAATGGAAATTGAAAAAAGCTAAATTTACGAATAATGTGACTTCTAAAATGGCAAAATAGTTTATCAAAATAGATTAGGAGAAACACACGACACTAAGTAATAATAAACGAATATGATTTACTATATTGAGTCAGGTATAGAATAACATTGTATTTGTATTAATCACTACAAAACTTGATAAATATCAATTTAGGACACTAGACATGTATAGGAATTTAGTTATAGACATGTATAGGAATTTAGTTATATAATCTATATTATATTGATGAATACTTTATTCATCTCAATAGGTAACTTTGATACAATAGAGGATCTTTCGGCAGATTATTTCAATTAATGAGCAGGTGAGTAATTCAATCATATTATGCTGTTTGTGCTTGTAAATAGTTGAACATGTAATGCAAAGACAGTAAAATGAATGTTTTGTTGGAAATGTGTTGTGATCTGACTGTATGATTGCTAATCTACCATTACAAAAGTGATAATACAATGGTATGATGATGTGAAGTAGTATGATGATGATTGTGTGTAATGTATGATCACCATGAAATTGAATAAAAAACTATTGACCTATTTAAAATAATCTGTCATGCATTGCGCGTACTACATTATTACATATATAAACAGATGACGGCCTGCTACGTATTAATATTTCTGTTCTCTGTTAACGCTTGGTTTTTCTAGAGTGTTAGTTCTTCCAAGGTTTTCTTTGTTCTGTTGGTTCTACGGGAACTAAGTGGCAATGAAAAACGCCGCCCGTAGTATCACTTTGAAATGATTAATACTTAGGGAGTTTCTAAGGATGGATACAGAAAATGTTTAGTTAAAACTATTATTAAATTTAAAGTGATAACCCTAAGACGAGAAATCGTTGATTTTCCTGTAAACTTAGTCTCTCCTAGGCAGGTGGGTCATAAAAGTAAATGATCTTCAACCCTAAAAAGATGGCGTAAATCTTTTTCCTGTTTGGATTCTAGATCATCCAAGCTTGTATCTGAGCATATGATTGAATGATTGTATTACATATGAATTGTTAATAACTTGTTTGTTGTGTAATATGTCTGGTTATTCACTGAGTCATGGTTTTGCTCATACTCCAACAGTCTTTTCAGGTTTACACTTCGACCCTGGTTAGTCACTTTCAGGAACATGACTCCGATAAGGGCTTAAGAACTAGAAGCCTATGGATCTACTTGGGATTTATGGTTATGTTTTCCTAGAATAGATTAGCTAGTGCTATTTTGTTAGTTATGAATTTAAAGAAGACTACTGGTTTGTAATAATCTGTGATACTTTATGATTAAGATAGCAATTGTTTACTAATTTATTTCTTACATGTATTTATCATTTCTTATCTAAGCAACAAAAAGATCCTTTTGTTTTGAAAACCTATCACTCTGAAGTTAATCTAGTGATAGTATTCAAGTGTGACTTGTACTTCTACTAGGGTACCCTCGGGATGTGACAGGAACAGGGAAGTCTGCAAAGTATGATGGTTGTATGGGCCGATAACCACCCAACCCTCAACATGGAGGGCGTAAATCTGTGCTACACATGGTTTCTAGATAAATGTGTGTATTTGTTTGATCATATGATTATTGCATATTCATATGCTTGTGTCGAGCCTGAATTTTGAAAATTATCCGGTTCATTTCTTTTAACCCGATTCATATTAAACCCTAACCCATTTAACATGAATCCTCGACTAGGGGTTAAAAGAAATTTTAATTTTTGAAAATATTTTGGAGTCGCCACCGATATAAATCGGGAAAAAATGAAAGCCAGGATTAATGGGTCAGTTAATCCTAGATTAGCCACTAGTCTGCGAAAAGTTTGATTTAAAAATCAAATTTTTTTAAAAAATACCAGATATCTGAGTTCGGGGGCTAACCTATTAAAACCTAAGCGGTTACCACTTTAAATTTAAAATTTAGAATTTATCCTTTTCTATACTAAAAAATTCAAACAAACATTTACAAAACATTTATAAAACAAAATCTAAAGTTTAATCATGCATTTTTACTTTTATGTATTTTTTCTTAGGATTTAAATATCAATAAACATTTGTATTTTTCCTTTTTTTTTAAAAAAAACTTATATTATGTACAAAATGATTATTTCAAACTATCAAAACAAAATATATTTTTTCTAATTTTATTGTCGCCCCGTAGGTGCCTACGTACTCGCTAATCGAGATCAGACAAAACGTAGTTCTTTTTATAAAGAACTTAGTTTGTTGATCAATTTTATATTCTCAAAATATTCTCACTTTAAGTTTATTAAAATTTGAATTTTTATGAAAACTAATTTTGATAATCCTATGATCTAATCAATTGAATTTTATTTCATAAAAAATATATTTTTCTAAGTCCAAAAATCATTTTTTCTAAAAAAAATCAATTTATGATAATTCATGGCTAATTTAATGCTACATGAAAATTAATTTTGAAAATTTTGAGTATTATCTTTATAGCAAATTTATAAAGATAATTTTGATAAAAACTTAATTAATATCATGATTTTAAAAAAATAATTTTTATCTTTATTATTCAACAACAATTTTGGTTTAAAAAAAATCTATTAACAATTTATTATTTTTCAAAATTCAATATTCATCACATATGTTCAGAACATATTCAAAATATATCATAACAAAATTAAAATACAAAAAAAAACAAAACATCTGATGCATCAAATATATATTTAAAGATCAATCTATATGCAAATACATATTCAAAAATATCCAAAAATATCAAAAATTGCTAAAACATGTAAATTTATATTAAAAATAATTATTCTAATTTTTCTGGATTTTTCTGAATTTTTCTGGATTTTTTACGAATTTTTATTAATTTTTTCCTATTTTTTTCTATTTTTTCCTATTTTCCGAAATTAAATATATAATAAATAACTAATAAAATATTGCGGACTAACCTGGACCGTTGGATTTTCTCGGATCAGATCTGGAGTGTAGGATCTGCAGACTAAATCTGACCGTCTGATGGGATTGACTCGCGATCTGGACCGTGGATCCGCTGATCAAATCTGAAGCGTATGATCTGCTGATCAAATCTGGACCGTAGGATCCTTTGATCAAATCTGGACCACAGGATCTCCTGATCAAATCTGAACCACAGGATCTGCTGACTTTTGACCGACGACCGTTGACCGACGACCGACCAACGTTGACCGACGACCGACCGGGTTGGATCTCGGATTTCGGGTCAGATCTTGGATACCCGTCGGGTGAAGAAGACGATGACGGTGACTTCAAGGAGTTCGTCGGCCGCTCCTGGTGGTTTTCGAAGGCTGCAACCTTGTCGGCCCGACGTGGATGGGGCTGCTGCGTCCGTTGGTGGTGGTGGTTCACTCCCAGAACCACCAGAAGTGGGGTTCGTGCGGTGGCCCAACGGCGGCAAGGATAAAAAATTTCGAAAAAATTTGCAGAACTCCCAAATGCAAATTCGACCAATTCTAAACACTATAATCAATCAAAAACACTTCCTAGATTATCCTAACACTCTTTAATTGGATCAAAATCCTCCCGATCACTTCGAATTTGCAAATTTTGCAATTCGAACACTTTCTACTCTATTTTCAGATCTCGATCGTGTAGTGTGTACTTTGCGAAATTGAATTGTGCTTTCTGCTTGTGGGTGATCCTATTTATAGATTTCGAAACAATTTGTCATTTCGAAGCTTCGTACTTGTTCAATTTTGAATCACGAATCGTTATATTTTTTCAAATAAGAACGATTCAAAATTGGGACTCGATTCGTGATTGTTAGTTCAAATTGATCACGAATATTATGTTTACAGGTCATGACTCTTCGATTAAGTGTGTTTAATTTGATTAATTGATAAAATTCGGCCAATTTTGAAATTTGAAAAATCATGTCCATTCGAATTTTTCCCAATTTTCATGCTTTGATTAATGCGTCTTTTAGGATGAAATAATACACGAAATATGTACAGACGTGATGTATCCCATACCTAGTTTGTGTCTGTACAATTAATTTCGAAAAAACACAAAGATTCATTGCTCAAATGCGGTCTCAAAGTGGATGAACCGATGTGTCTTTTGGAAAAAAAAAAATGAACAAAAAAGAGGCAAAATCTGCCTTAGGCTAGATTCGAGCTTGAGTCCCCTTGCTTTGTGTCCATGGTCTGAACCGTTAGGCCGTTGGCCTGTGCCTTGGTCATATAGCTAACCCACTAATACTTAAGACTAATAAAATATATGTTATATTAAACTCAAATAATTATTTATTTTAATTTTTTCCTACATATATTATTTACATTACTATTATTCATTTAATTATATTATTATTTTTATTCCTCTATTTTTTATTTTTCTATTTTCTATATCTCTTTTTTATTATACTATTTATTATTATTATTATTATATTTTTGATGAACTCAACATGACATTAATTTATTGTAAACTTAAGCCTATTTTATTTATTTATTATATTTATTTTTAATTGGGCAAAAATTGGGTGTCTACAGCTTGCCTAATTACTTGTATGTTTTATGGAAACTTTTTGAAGAAGCGAATTGTCATGCCCCGAAGGGTACCCTAAACGTGGCAGTCCGCCGTACACAATATTAAAGCCTATGAATGACCGCCTCAGTCACGCGAAGGCTTCCATACTATGTACAAGGCATTTAACACATGAAGGAGACACATCGGAGTGATACATTTTATGTTGATACAACTTGAGTAATAATGTAAAGAAAATTCAGTTCACTATACTTCACATACAAATCATTATACTTCAATTATAATTCATCAAAAGATTTCACTACATAAAACTATTACAAAGCAATTCACATAACCTAGCTAATATCTTCAAGCATTCTTATTTTCTGCCGGAATCCCAAAGTCATATTCGGCTCCAACCATCTCGGTCCTCACTTAGCATTCTTGAGATAACCTATTCATTCAAACATCTATTGGGGTATAAGCTACACTAGCTTAGTGAGAATTCCCTTAATTTCGTACCATAACAAGCAAGTTATAAATCATTCATATGCTATGCATGAACAAACACATGAGCAGACAATTATGTATAGGAATCTGAAACCCTACACAGAACGGATTTACACCCTCCATATCTTGGGTTAGGGATGATATTAAAGTCTACACGATCGCTGCTAGTCCCCGAGCCCCTCAGCTCATAGCACTCGACTCGGCTAAGCTCACACATGGAATGCATCCCCGCTGAGCCTTAGTTCCCTATAAATGAGCTTTGATACCGGGTCTCATTATCCAAATGAGTCCTCGGACCATACCGATCGACCTGCGTAGGAGTAACATGCTACCAAATGCAATATGTCTGATGCGATGCATGACCAAATTAATTTTTGCTTAGGACAAAATATTCATACATTCTTTAGAGTGACCAACCAATATCATACACATAACAGAAATAATATGAACAGTGCAATTATTCAATCAAATCGTGGTTTCGATATGCTTTAGTATTCTTTAGCATACATTCATCACAGTCTCATCATCTATCCCATCCTCATTCATATCGATTTTTATCTTGTTCCTATAATATAATGCAACTAGCTACAAGCACAAACAATGTAACAAAAATAAGAAGAAAACTCACTCGGCCATTGGATCACCGGTCTGTTAGTAAAAGTAATCCGTTGGTAGGGAATCGTCGATTTGGGATCACCTAAAAAGAAAAAAATACCATAATAAGTATTTCATCACTTAACTAATCCAAACTATTTATACAAACTATCAAATTCGTAATTCTCGTCCTAAGCGGGAATTTCAACTTAAAACGATCATAACTTGGTCGTTTGAACTCGGAATTTAGCAAATTATATATCGATTTCTATCTACTTCGAAAGATCTATCTAATTCTAATATTATATTTAAGTTTTGAAAACTTTGAAGCTTCGAAAATGTCGGATCAGATCAGAACAGTAGCAAAAACTGATTTAGAAAATTGATTTTATGAAAGTTCATGAAGTTTCTACTATCCAAAGCAAGTATACATGCAACATGAACAAGTTACTATCATAAATGATATTCCATGAGATATATATACATGTTCTTGATGATATTGAATAAAAGAAATTTTTATAAAACTTTTTCTTTGTAAGACTTTATTAAAAATTCATCTTAGAAGGCTAGTCTTGTATTCTTGACAATCCCCACTTGTTTTTAAAAAAATTCCTTGATAAAATTTCTTTATTCTTGTTAAAATTAAGCCTTCATTATCTATATTCGTTAAGACCTTTTTTTTTCAATAAAAATTTTCATTTTATACTTTGTAAACATGTTTTTAAAATTGGTTCATTCTAAAATCCGAATTTTATAAAAATTGTTTTTATGGTGATTCCTTTAAGTAAAAATTATTTGATACTTAGAAAATTATGGCTCAACCATACCTAGCCACTAAGGACTTCATTTCGTTAATAAAACTTTCATTTTGAGTTTAAAAATAGGGGTTTTCATACCATTACTCCATTATTACGAATTTCTTAAAATGACAACCAACTCAAATTTTCCTACTTTATTTACTTCTTGTTCTATATTTTTTCTTAGCAAATATCATCTTAATTTATAATAATCATTACTTGATAATATCTATGACCTAACTCTTCATTTTTCATATAAAACATGAGTTTGAAGTTGATAAAAGGGTTTTTCAAGGCATGGTTTTGAAACCATCCGAATTTACAAAATTTGGATAAAACTCAAATTTCATATTTTGTAATCTCTTCCTATTTTTGAGAATCTCTACTAGTAGATCTATCGTTTACTTATCAAAACATCTCCATTGATACCTATTCCATAAGCCTTCCATTTTCTAAACAAAACTTTCATTTTAGTGTTGAAAATGGTTTTCAAAATTGGTCTTGGCTGAGATCTGAATTTACCAAATTTATTTTGGACATATCTTTTGATAAAATCCATTTAGACTTAGGAAAAATCATCCTTTACATATCCTATCTTAAGATCCTTCCATTTCTTAAATAAAAACTCATTTTTGAGTTGGAAAACATGTTTTTGAACTATGCCATGGCCTAAATCTGAAAATGAGATTTTTATATTTGAAATTAATCTTTTAAAAATCACCTTTGATTCTTGTAAAAAGAAGTCTTGATGATATACATCCACTAGACCTTCATTTCCTCAACTAAAACTTCCATTTTGAGACTTGTAAGAGGGTTTTTAAAATATGGGTTTTGCCAAGATACGAATTTCACTATTTTTATTCAAGTTCAAAACCAAGATCTACACTTTCTATGATCATAAATATAAAAGAATTCATGGTAGTAAACTATAAATTCATAGATCTAAACTTTACTCCTCAAAATCATTCATTTATGATATCTATTCTTAAGCCTTTCTGTCACGCCCCGAGGGGTACCCTAAACATGGCAGTCCGCCGTACACAATATTAAAGCCTAGGAATGACTACCTTAGTCACGCGAAGGTTTCCATATTATGTACAAGGCGTACATCACAACCAAGGGGACGCATCGGAGTAGCGCAATTTATATTGATAAAATAGGTAACAAGGCAAAGAGAATACTTATCATGAAACATACATATTGCATTTCAATTCTTAGAGGCATGTTCTTCTATTATCTTCAAATAAATATACGTCCTATCATAGGTTAGCACATGTAAAGAACCTTACAAAATTTCTTCATCGTATGATTCCATATCCTTAATCATCTCGTCCATGACTTCCTTAATGTCATGATCCCAAGTTTAATCCACGAATATACCTGTTTCAACAAAATCTATAGGGGTATAAGCTACAACTAGTTAGTGAGATATTCCTTTTCATTCGCACTATATTTTTCAAAAAGATTATTTATTTAATCACACATATGCTATGCATACAATGCAACAATCACATGATTATGCGAATATTATAGTCATCTGGAAACCATATAGAACGGATTTACCCCTCCGTATCAAGGTTAGGGAATCGGGGTTGAAGGTTCTCAACCTCTACTGCTAGTCCCCAGGTCCTCACAGCGTTCGGTTGGCTCGGCTCCGAACCTAGAGTCGCTTTCCCCGAGCGATTTGGATTCTCCTGGAAGGAACATGGCCGTGGCACCGCACGATCACAGCCAATCCAACTCTACGCATAGAGTAGCAGCCTACCGAAATAGATGTGACTCGATGGATGCTATGCGTGAACGTTTTATTGTTCTTAGGTCAAACCTTATTAAGGTTTATTAGGGCGATCAATCAATTTAGCAACAATAAACAATCATACAAGTAAGTAAACAAAATTATTTAAACAAGCAGATCGAAGTTGCGATATTCTTAATTCTCAATTCCGCATAAATATAGAATCATATATATAATCCCGAATTCCCAAATATATATCCATTTTTTCTTTTCCTAATATACTAATGCTACTACTTTACAAGCACAAGCAAAGTAACGAATTAGGAGGAATAACTCACTCGTCCATTTCATCTTCTTAGTCGTAGAAATCCTGGTAAGGTATTCTCGTATCCTTCATACCTAGACAAAAGAAATACCCGGGATAAGTCTTCCATGAATTTCTATTCTTGGAGATTCTAAACTTTACTTAAAATCGCGGTAAAATCGTATAAGAAGAAATTTAACTTAAAATGGCCATAACTTGCTCATTTTAACTCGGAATTTCGCATATGATATACCATTATCTATCTATTCGAAAAGTTCTATCCATTTCTAAACTTATCTTGGTCATAAAAGGTCATTTGGGTTCCGAAAATGTCAGGTACAGATTTAAAATGAATTTTTCTAAACTTTTGCAAAAATCCATTTTCTAGCTCAACTCCATTTTAAAGAAAATCCTTTTGTAACAATATATGTATATAATTATATATTTGATAAACACTTTTGAATATATAGGTATGCTCACTTTATATGCAAAAATCCTAATAGTAGTGTCTCAACAATTTAGTTCATAAAACAATTCATTTAAACTTTAACTTTGAAATTTCCTTTTCAAGTATTTAAAGAAACTTTATATTTTTACTAGGTTGTTATAAATGAGTATATTCTTATTTTATTTTCTTCATTTCCTTTTCCAAAACAAGTAAATTTTTCCTTTTAACCTTAGTTTTTCATAAATTTCGCTTCTAGTGATAAAAGGTCTATTTTTATCAAAAAGTATATTAGGTTGTTCAAAACCTTTTTATAATTTTGTATTTAGGATGGTTTTAGAAAATGAATTTTGTCTTCTTATATTCATTTCTAAAATATAAGCTTTTGCTTTCCAAAACTTATTCTTTCATTTCTTTTGAAAAGAATCATTTTTATAAAATCCATTATTATAAATCTTACCTCATTTATATTTCTTTAAAAATTAGTTCCTTCTTTTAGAAATTTGAAAATCATTATTTTTCCTAAGTGGGTTCATAACTTGATGAGTTGATTTTTGTCTTAACTTTGAAAATAGTTTTGTCACGCCCCAACGGGTACCCTAAACGTGACAGTCCGCCACACTCAATATTAAAGCTTAAGTATGACAACCTTAGTCATTTCCAAAAGCTTTTGTATTAAGTGTAAGGCTTACTTTCACAATTTTAGAGGACCATACATGGATTAATGAAGCTTAAGGAGATATAAAAAATACTAAGAAAAGAAAAATCACAATAAGTAATTTTCCATGGCATAAACTTTAGAAACTTAGGGACAACTCCCTAAATTACAAATCTATTAACATGCTAATATAAACTATATTATTAAAATTTCTAATATTCAAAGGGATTACCTGCCCACATGGTCCACGTGGCCTTAGCCATAAGTACGAAAACTGCAAAAGGTAGCTATCGGGGTATAAGCTAATAGGCTTAGAGAACTATTTCCATAAATAACTTCTTGTAACTAGATTCAAACAAGTTGGTTAATCACACATATGTAATGCATCAAAACACGTGGGCAAACAATCATATAGCTTTCCAGGAACTATATGTTGAATGGATTTACGCCCTCCATTCGGGGTTTGGTGATACTCAAAACAAGTAGTTTTAATAATAGAAAATTTAAGCTTGCGAGCACACATCGCCAAGCATTAAATAAAAACTTTCATACTTGCGAGCACTCATCGCCAAGTATCAATCAAAACTTTTATACTTGCGAGCACTCATCGCCAAGTATTCCGAACCTACTTGATTTGACCTTGCTTTCAGATCAACCGCCAAGCATATTCCATAATCCGCCAAGCAATCGCTTTCGGATCTTCCGCCAAGTGTTGCTTTCGACATGAGCCTACTATCCTTCTCACCCAAGGATAATAACCAACCATGTAATGTGACTCACGTCGTGGTATGCATGAGTTCATTAATTTATAAAGTCATAACATAATTAATTTCAACTTTAGGGTGATCAAGGAATTTCACACAAATCAATATTATACTAAAACAATCACTTAGAACAATTCGGGCTTCGATATTCTTAGAATTCTTTCAAGGAATTATTTACATGCATATCGGTTTATCTTTTCCTAACTCTAGTGCAACTAATTTACAAGCACAACAAGTGTAGCATTAATGGAAATTAAAACTCACGATGCCATTGTCGTCTATCCTCTAAGCGGATGAGTCGTTACACACTCCATAATCGTAATAGTCCGGGGTGAAGAAATCCTTCTCGGGACCAAAAAAGAAAATACCCATAATGAGTTTTCTTGAAGATTTTTTGAATTTTGACAAAACAATGTCAAAGAACGTCAAAGTTGATAGAAGAATGTTCCAACTTTGGTCATAACTTGGTCATTTTACTCGGAATCGCGCATATATAGATTTCTATCTACGAAAAGATCTACCATTTCTAAAATTATTTCCCACAAACAAAGCCATATAGGCTTCGCAAAACTGGTGACAAAATTCACCACGGATTTTAAGTAAAAACAACTTTGTTCAAGAAGTCAAATTTTGTTTGATAAATATTAGTTATCTATATAGTTGAAAATTTCTTCTTTTATAAATATAACTCATATTTAAGCATGCTAAGTGTTTTGTTGTCAAATTATTTTTCTTAAGTAAAACAATGTCGGGTTAAAGCTTTTCGGAAATTGTTTTCGTGAATTTCTTTGAAATGAATGCCTTGTTTTTTTATTTTCTAAAAAACGTTTTATTTTGGTTTTATTTATCTTTTTCTAAGTGATTTTTGAAAATAAGATTTCCTTCTTTCGAAGTTACATTAATACTACATTTGAAGTTTTCTAGAAAATATTCTTTTCTTCATTTTCTTGTGTAATTCCTTGTTTACTTGTTTTGGCAAAAATCTTTACTTGATATGTTCATTCTTTTTCTCATGTCTTATTCGAAAATAATTACTCATGCATGAAATTTTGGTTTCCTTATAAAAACAAAGTGGGATATTTAAGGACTTTTCGTAGAAAAACTAATTTCTATAATTCTATTATTTTCCTCTTGTAACTTAAAAAGAAATAACTTTATTATTTTAATCATAAATTTTCTTTGCCTTTTTGTTTGCAACGGTCTTATTTAAAATTTCTTAGTTCTCCATCTTATTTTCTTTCTTTATGAAACAACCATTTTGTCAACAAGATATTTTCTTTTGAAAAGAACGTAGAGTAACAAAGATTTAACTAGCTTTTTAAGTAAAAATAGTTTCTAAATTCATAGTGAATTCTTTTTGTAGCTTGAAAATGAATGAGTTTATTTTTGTTATCTTATATTTTCGTGTTTCACAAACATTTATTCCTAAGTGACAAAAAGCCTTCTTTTATTTGATTATCTTTAGAAAATAAAGCTTTTTGGACAACAATCTAGATGAACATGATTACGAGGATAATAATAAACAAAACAACATAAAGCATAATAAAGTCAAGTATTGGAGTTTAGTTTTTTTTTCAAGGCTCCCGTGACTAAGAAACAAACTAGTCCCATAAAGAAATAAAATGAAGAAGAAAAGCTTGTTTTGACTTGATGAGGAAGTCTAAGACTAGAGATAGTCTTAATTTCAACAAGGAATAAATAATAAATTGCAATGGAAAAGTAAATAAATTGCTTTGCATGAAATAAATAAATTGCAAGTGAGCTTATATGCTCTAAAGAATATGATATATGTGTATAGATATATAAACAATAATAAAACAACATAAACATAAATGGATTGGCATGAACAAGAACAATACATGAATAATGTAGTTTTCACAACTTGTAGTATTTGGAAACTCACATTATGGTCATGTAAGTTACATGACATGAAAAAGAAGAAGGAATTATAAATGGGTTACCTAAAGAAGACTTTGATGTGGTTATGTGGTTAGGGTTTTTGTTGTTGGTGGAAGTTGTTGTGGAATTATTTTGAGAGAGTTTTGAGATAGTAACTTGAGAGAACTTTGAGAGGAAAAATTGAGAGAGTTTTGGTATGAATTTGGGTAGTGAATGAGTGAAAGAAGTGAAAGAGGAGGGGGGTATTTATAGGAAAATGGGAGTGATTTTTGTGTGATTAAAATAAATGCAAAATTAAAAACAAATGGGAGGGAAGAGAGAGAGAGAGGTGCCGGCCACTTTTGAGAGGAGAGAGGGAGTGATTTTATTTTTTGTATTTTGTTAAATAAAAGATGTAATAAGTAAGGTAGATGTGATATAAGTTATGGGAAAGGTAAAAAGTTAAGATATAGGTTATGTAGAGTGTAAGAGTAGGTGTAGAAAAAGTAGAGATAAAGGAATAGTATAGAATAGTAATGAATTAGTGTAATGTAAAGTAGATATGACAATTAAAGTACCGGTAGTAAGAAAATACGCGTATAATAGTTATATCTGTTATTTTTACTTACCGAAAAATTATGAAACTGATATTTTTGGAAAACTTATATTTTTACGAGTCTAACGTGTATTCGGATATATTTTTATTATTCGGGCTTCCGGACACGTTTTTCGAGAACTGTGTCGATCCGGTTCGAAGGACACCAGAATTTCGCGAATCTGAAACTTTTATGAAACCTATGGTTATTACGGACTATTTTAGCTAATTAACCCAACTTCGTTTTTCCGGGCCAAAGAAAACGGCAATGCCGGATTTAGATTGATACGGTAAACTAGGGTTTCGTTTGACTTCCGGTTAGGGTTTTTATGCTAAACTGATTCCGAAAATTTAGGGGTTTACAAGTTTGTTCCTTAGTTTAGAAAAGAATTTTAAGTCTTAAATTTTCGATATTAACGATTTATTTTTCTAAAAACTTAGATTAACATAAAATACAAAGAAAATATTTATTTATGTTTTCTTTGATAAAACTATCTTTGTTATTTAAGAAAACTTGTTTTATTCTATTTCTAGGTTGTTGATAATAACTTCATGTTTTTGTGGTAAATCATATAATTGGAAACTTAGCTTTGAGTTCATTTAGTAAAACAAGATTCTATTTTTGGACTAGTTGAGACATTAATACTATGCAAATGCAAGTATCATGAGCATATAAAATAATAAGAACATAAGAAAATACTAAAAATAATCAATGAGTAAGAAAATAAAATATCAAGCATTGGGAACCTTAGCTTCATCAAGGAATCCCGATCACGTATTGGAGCCTTAGCTTTATCAAGGCATCCCGAGACTAAGAATGGACTAGTCCCGAAAGATTAAAGAAAATAAATAAAAGATTGTTTTGACTTGATATGGACAAGTCTAAGACTTAGAAGGACTAGTCTTAATAAAATGATTAAATTGCATAACTTGAATGTAAATAAATAACCAAATGAGCTTATATGCTCTAAATAAATATATATACATAGTATACATAATATTATATAATAATAATAACAATAATAATAACAACATAATAAAATAGGAAGCTTATGTACAAGAACAAAACATGAACATGTTGTTGCTTTTACTACTCATATGAGTTTCAAAACAACACCATAGTCATGTTAAGTTACATGACATGGATGAATAATAGATGGAAGAAATATTTACTTAAGGTATGTAAGAGGTATGAAGATGGTGAATGAAATGGGTATTATATGAGTAGTGATATGTGGTTGATAGTTTATGTATGCGAGATGATTTTTTTGTGAGGAATTGGTTTGAGAGAGTTTTGGTAGAGAGAATTCTTGAAGAGATAATTTGTGGAGAGATTTTGAGAGAGTTTTGGTAGTGTAAAGAGTTGTGTGAAAGAATGAAAGAGGAATGGGGTATTTATAGAATTTTTGGAGTGAATTTTTTATGTAATAAAATAAATTGAAAATGAAATAAAATAGAGATAGATGGAGGGGGGAGGCGCGGTTTTGGGCATTGAAAAGGGGAGAAATTGTTTTTTTTATTTTTTTTATTTGTATAATAAAGAAGTAATGTGTAAAGTTTGATGTGATTAAAGTTGTGTTGGAAATGAAAAAAGTAAGAAAATAAATATATAGGTGTAAGAAAAAGTAGAGATAGGTGAATACTAATGAATAGTAGAAAAGTACTATGAATAGTAGACTAGACAATTCAAAGTACCGGTAGTAATAAAAATACGCGTAATAATGCGATATCTGTAATTTTTAGCTATCGAAAAATTCTAAAACTGATATTTTTGGAATCCTTGTATTTTTACGAGTCTATTGGTATAAGTGGAATATTTTTAATATTCCGAGCTCCGAGACACGCTTTTCGAGAACCGATCCGGTTTGGGTTAGAAGGTCACTCGAAATTCGTGAATCTGATATTTTTATGTTACCCTACGTTATTACGAACTATCTAGGCCATTAACTTAATTTCGTTTTCTAGGGTTTGAGAAGCGGGATTGGGATCTTAAACACTTAGGGTTCGTTATAGGCTTGTAACTTTTAGGGTTCCGTTTTGATTTCCGATTTTTACTGAGTTATTCGTAATATCGTATAATTTTTGAGTTTTGATCGTTTTATATTTCTAGCTTGTCTATGGTTTATCTTATTTTATTCGTGATTATTTATTTGTTTTTAGTTCTGGGATTGTTTTACCGAGTCTAGGTTTATGAGTTGACTCAATTTGTCTTTTGTGGAAAATTTGGATTTTGTGATTCTAAAATTTTACTGAAGGAATTAGGATTTTATTATCTCGTTGTTAAGCGGTATTTTGATCTATTGTTTCGATTTGCGTTTTAAGAATTGGGTAGATTATTTAATCGACGTACGAACGTTGATTATATCGGTAATTGGACTTTATATTTTGTTTCATGGGTCCTTGTTTTCTCAAGATTGAGAAAACTCTTTTTTTGTTCTTATTTGGAATTAAGTTTTAACTTGGTTCAATTTTTAGGGTTTCGATTCCAGTGTTTTGACTTGGTCTAGAATTTGGTTTGTACCTTGAGTCGATTTTTGGGATTTAAATTTCTAAACTTTTAGAATTATTTTCTATGAATTATAAAAATTTTTGGGGGTTTACAACCTACTCACCTTAAAGAAAGTTTTGTCCTCAAAACTTGTTATGCGTGCGTAGTGTTGTAGAAATTGATGAGAATTTGTATGTCGTATTTCATCAATATTCTTGATATTTGAAATTTTGTCTCACATTTATTCGGTGGAATGGTATTTGATTTTATTACGTCGTTTTCTTAGTTTTACTTCCACAAAAGGGTTGGAAGTCTATCGTTGTTTTTGAATTTCTTCTTTCATATTTTTCTATTTCGCATATATCTTTAATATGGGAATTTCGTTATGCGCTTAATATTTTATGCAATATAATATATAGAATCAATAAGATTTGGTTTTAGCGACTTTCAACCTTCACTTTTACTTGACTCTTTCTGAAGAGTTTCAAACTTAACCAATACAGCAGACGACCGACGACTTGATACTTGACTTGACTCGATCTTAAACTGACACGACTCGATACGACACTGGTACATTCACTTGACGAAGGAAGGTTGTGAATTCGCTTTCCCATTCTTATGTGAGTATATATATGACATGCACGTATAAAATACGTAATGTTTATACTTATTCCATTTTGTTATTTTATTATTTACATGGTCATCTTGACAAGGTTTGAGGTCAAGATGAAAAATTTGGAATTGCTTGTTGAGATTTTATCATTACCGGTTCTAGCTTTTAGGCAGAAATAGTTATGCTTTTGATGTATTTTATTTTGGCTGTTCAAGGAAAAATTGAATTGCCTTCTTCTTTTGATACATACAAAATTTTCGACAATTATATTTTTATTCATCTAGAGTAAGGTGACGATTACATAGTCTACGGTCATTACTGGCAATTATCGGTATAACAAGAATTTTTAGCATCTAAGGGTAGCCCGATATCAACTCGTATTCATGACTATCGTCTTCTTCTAAAACAGCGAATTCTATTCTTGGTTGGCTTCCTCGCAAATCCATTGTCCTTGTAGGTTATAACACGTATTTCTTGTGGGGTATTGCTGAGTATCTCTTCATATTTTTCTTCTTAGGACACTTCTTGGCAATATGTCCTGGCTCTTACAATCAGACAGGTGGCAGAGGTTTTCTTTGGACATCTCATGACTTTGTGATTCGGACTCCCGCAGTAGTAACACTTGTGTTGAAGCTTGGGATCTTGGTTGATGTCCCTTTTTGCATTTCCAACATTGGGTTCAGTTTCTTTTTATCCTTCTTTCTACTCGGGCTGACCGATGTTTCGAGTTCATTGATTCTGAGCTTGGCTAGGTTCACTTATAGATTCTTCCTCAATCATCATGACGTTTCCTTCCGTCCTTCTCCTTTTCTTAGCACCATCCACAATTCGTGCTCTCTCTAGTTCTCGAAAATCTTTAATGTCAAATTCTATCAACTTGATACGAAGGTCTTCATCCAATCCTCCTAAGAAGACTTGCCTTTTTAGTTCCTCACTATCCTTATATGATTCAGGGGCATATTGTACAGCTTACTGAACTCTGTTTCATATTGTTCAAGACTACGGCCTCCTTGAGAAATACTTAGGAAATCTGCATATTGGATCTCAAGCTTCCAGGGAAAAAGTTCTCCAAGAATTCATGCCTAAATGTCTCCCATGTGATTGGTGGTAGTAGCTCTCTACTTTTGGATTCCCACCATATTCTTGCATTGAACCTTAGCATAAAAGTCCATATGTAAGCTGAAGGTGTTGTGGTACTTCAAAAGCATTGAAAGATCTCTATTTGTGCTAACCAATCATCAGCTTCATCCGGTTTTCCAAAAGCTCCATCAAAATATCGATTGCACTTAATGAATTCTGGCAACATACTTTGATAAGGTTTGGTAAAGGTGGCTCAGCTAGTGTTATTTCAATCGGTGGTGTTGGAACTTCTGGTGTGCTTCTTGTGCAGGTACTGGTGTAGGCATAGCATGGCTTGTTGTGCGAAATTCCTTATGAGGTTGGCAAGTTGTTCGATGTTAGCTTGATCCATTCGCGGTTGGTTCGGTTGTTGAGGTTCCTCCGGGTTCTCAGGTTCTACAGGGGGTATTTCTTGGTTGCGTTGAGCACGAGTACGTCTCCTATTTGTTCTACAGGTTTTATTAAGCTAGTGAGATTCTTGAACTTTATTAAGTCTTAGCGTTTTTCGGAAAAACAATGAGAAATATGCTAATAGAAATCGAGACGGAAATGAATAAATATATAGAAGAAATATTTGAAAATTGACTGAAATCATATAAAAAGGAAATTCATATCATAAATACATGGAAACAGAAGGAAGACTTAAATACTTCCTTTACAAAAGTTCAAAGAAAGGATGCAAAACATAAAATTTCAAATCATTACATGACAACATATACATCTTTGTTTAATCCTTTTTACAAAAGCATTTCTCCTATCGGTATATTAAAGCTTTTACGGAAGGTTTAGCGTCCATTCCTGCTTCGGATTGCTCTTCACAGGGTAGGAATATTTCCTTGATTACTTGATCCTCGTCTTCATTATCAGTAACTTTTTCTTTTCCTTTGTGGGAGATTTGGTGGTAGGATCTCTAGACGAAGTCCCACATTCTTTCTTGGATGGGTCATCTCTTTCGGGGACTGAGATGGGGTCGTCCCATAAACCTTGCGTCTTTAGATCTTCACGTACATAGAGATACCACACCTTGCACATGTAGCATGTTTCCTTGGCATTTGTAGGGTAATTCTTGGTCCTACAGATGAGACGACTGCATACGTAGCATTTCCTTATTGTTGTTGGGTAATTGTTGGCACTGTGTTTTCTCTTTGCATGACCAGAATAGATAGTGCCATTCTTCTTAGGACAATTAAGGATTTTGTGGTCTTGTTTCCACAGAAGTACACTTGTACTGCAGTTGTGGGCAACTTTTGGGGAAATGTTTCCTTTACACTTCCAGCATCTGACCTTAGGGGTTGCGAAGTCCTTAAGAGGTTGGAGTTGTTTATGCTTCTTAGCCTGGGGTTCTTGATTGGCTATGAAGGAAGGGACTTGTGCTACTGGTGTTGCTCGAGTTGGGGTCTTATAACCGGAGTGGTCGCAGAGGTTGTGGGTGTTTGTTGTATGTATGCTCTTATCGTCTCTTCTAAAAGTCTTATGGTAGCCAAGAGTTCTTGAGTTAGATCTTGTGGTGGGAGTGCTCCTGGTTCTTGTTGTTCTTCGAGAGGGGTGCTTGATTGTGGCGTAACTTCCTCGGGTAGCTTCCTAGAACCAAACGAAGCGATCGTATAGATATTTTCTTTATTTCGAGTTTTACGCTCATGTTATTTGTTTTTAAGGAAAAGAGAAGCGTTATAGACTTTTGTGTCTGATTAAAGGTTAACGTAGGTACTTAATGTTATTTACCTAAGGGTCTTACTTATAAAAGGAGCATTATACTTAAATTGCTCCTAATTGGTCTTGAATAGGGCTACTATGCATTAAGCTTATTGGTCTTGCTAAGGTACTTACTTTGTTCATTCATATCAAATTCTAAGTCCCTTCATTTCTCCATATTGCCTGCTATGTTCTATCCAAGTCATTTCTTCCTTTCTTAATCTTGGATCAATATCTTAGGGTAAATCGTATTCATGTGATACTTCCATTTCGTATTTCACTAAATATCCTCCAATTCATGCATAAGTTTTCCTGCCTTCTTCTAATATTCTCAAGATAAAGTTCTATTCTTAGACATAAGGATTCTTAGACATAAGATCAAGTCCTACCACTCTATACTTCTAATATCCTGTTCTTAATTCCCAAAACCTTGTTGCTCTGATACCAACTTAAACTGTCACGCCGAGGGTACCTAAATGTGGCAGTCCGCCGTACACAATACTAAAGCCTAGGAATGACTACCTTAGTCATGCAAAGGCTTCCATATTATGTACAAGGCGTACATCACAACCAAGGGGACGCATCGGAGTAGCGCAATTTATATTGATAATAAATAAGTAACAAGGCAAAGAGAATACTTATATAACATAACATATCACATTTCAATTCTTAGGGCATTCTTCTATTATCTTCAAATAAATATACGTCCTAATCATATAGGTTAGCACATATAAAGAACCTTACAAAATTTCTTCATCGTATGATTCCATATCCTTAATCATCCGTCCATGACTTCCTTAATGTCATGATCCTCAAATTTAATCCACGAATATACCTGTTTCAACAAAATCTATAGGGGTATAAGCTACAACTAGCTTAGTGAGATATTCCTTTTCATTCGCACCATATTTTCAAACAAGTTTATTTATTTAATCACACATATGCTATGCATACAATGCAACAATCACATGATTACGCGAATATATATAGTCATCCGGAAACCATATATAGAACGGATTTACCCCTCCGTATCAAAGGTTAGGGAATCGGGGTTGAAGGTCCTCGACCTTCTACTGCTAGTCCCCAGGTCCTCACCCACAGCGTTCGGTTGGCTCGGCTCCGAACCTAGAGTCGCTTTCCCCGAGCGATTTGGATTCTCCAGGAAGGAACATGGCCCGTGGCACCGCACGATCACAGCCAATCCAACTCTACGCGTAGGAGTAGCAGCCTTCGAAATAGATGTGACTCGATGGATGCTATGCGTGAACGTTTTATTGTTCTTAGGTCAAACCTTATTAAGGTTTATTAGGGGCGATCAATCAATTTAGCAACAATAAACAATCATACAAGTAAGTAAACAAAATTATTTAAACAAGCAGATCGAAGTTGCGATATTCTTAATTCTCAATTCACGCATAAACATAGAATCATATATATAATCCCGAATTCCCCAAATATATCATTTTTATCTTTTCTAGTATACTAATGCTACTACTTTACAAGCACAAGCAAGTAACGAATTAGAGGAATAACTCACTCGTCCATTTCGCTATCTTCTTAGTCGTAGAAATCCTCGGGTAGGGTATTCTCGTATCCTTCGTCACCTAGACAAAAGAAATACCCGGGATAAGTCTTCATGAATTTCTATTCTTGGAGATTCTAAACTTTACTTAAAATCGCGGTAAAATCGTATAAGAAGAAATTCCAACTTAAAATGGCCATAACTTGCTCATTTTAACTCGGAATTTCGCATATGATATACCGTTTTCTACCTATTCGAAAAGTTCTATCCATTTCTAAACTTATCTTGGTCATAAAAGGTCATTTGGGTTCCGAAAACGTCAGGTACAGATTTAAAACGAATTTTCTAAACTTTTGCAAAAATCCATTTTCTAACTCAACTCCATTTTAAAGAAAATCCTTTTGTAACAATATAAATATATATTTGATAAACACTTTTGAATATATAGGTATGCTCACTTTATATGCAAAAATCCTAATGGTAGTGTCTCAACAATTTATTTCATAAAACAATTCATTTAAACTTTAACTTTGAAATTTCCTTTTCAAGTATTTAAAGAAACTTTATATTTTTACTAGGTTGTTATAAATGAGTATATTCTTATTTTATTTTCTTCATTTCCTTTTCCAAAACAAGTAAATTTTCCTTTTAACCTTAGTTTTTCATAAATTTCGCTTCTAGTGATAAAAGTCTTTTTATCAAAAAGTATATTAGGTTGTTCAAAACCTTTTTATAATTTTGTATTTAGGATGGTTTTAGAAAATGAATTTTGTCTTCTTATATTCATTTCTAAAATATAAGCTTTTGCTTTCCAAAACTTGTTCTTTCATTTCTTTTGAAAAGAATCATTTTTATAAAATCCATTATTATAAATCTTACCTCATTTATATTCCTTTGAAAATTAGTTCCTTCTTTTAGAAATTTGAAAATCATTATTTTTCCTAAGTGGGTTCATAACTTGATGAGTTGATTTTTGTCTTAACTTTGAAAACTAGTTTGTTCCTTAGTTTAGAAAAGAATTTAAGTCTTAAACTTTCGATATTAACGATTTATTTTTCTAAAAACTTAGATTACCATAAAATACAAGGAAAATATTTATTTATGTTTTCTTGGTAAAACTATCTTTGTTATTTAAGAAAACTTGAGAAAACTTGTATTATTCTATTTCTAGGTTGTTGATAATAACTTCATGTTTTTGTGGTAAATCATATAATTGGAAACTTAGCTTTGAGTTCATTTAGTAAAACAAGATTCTATTTTAGACTAGTTGAGACATTAACATTATGCAAATGCAAGTATCATGAGCATATAAAATAATAAGAACATAAGAAAATACTAAAAATAATTAATGAGCAAGAAAATAAAATATCAAGCATTGGGAACCTTAGCTTCATCAAGGAATCCCGATCAAGTATTGGAGCCTTAGCTTTATCAAGGCATCCCGGGACTAAGAATGGACTAGTCCCGAAAGATTAAAGAAAATAAATAAAAGATTGTTTTGACTTGATATGGACAAGTCTAAGACTAGAAAGACTAGTCTTAATAAAATAAATAAATTGCATAACTTGAATGTAAATAAATAACAAATGAGCTTATATGCTCTAAATAAATATATATACATAGTATACATATATATATAATAATAACAATAATAATAACAACATAATAAAATAGGAAGCTTATGTACAAGAACAAAACATGAACATGTTGTTGCTTTTACTACTCATATGAGTTTCAAAACAACACCATAGTCATGTTAAGTTACATGACATGGATGAATAATAGATGGAAGAAATATTTACCTAAGGTATGTAAGAGGTATGAAGTGGTGAATGAAATGGGTATTATGTGAGTAGTGATATGTGGTAGATAGTTTATGTATGAGAGATGATTTTTGTGAGGAATTGGTTTGAGAGAGTTTTGGTAGAGAGAATTCTTGAAGAGAGAATTTGTGGAGAGATTTTGAGAGAGTTTTGGTAGTGTAAAGAATTGTGTGAAAGAATGGAAGAGGAAGGGGGTATTTATAGAATTTTTGGAGTGAATTTTTGGATGTAATAAAAAAATTGAAAAGAAATAAAATGATAGATGGAGGGGGGGAGGCGCCGGTTTTGGGCATTGAAGAGGGAGAAATTGTTTTTTTTATTTGTTTGTGTAATAAAGAAGTAATGTGTAAAGTTGATGTGATTAAAGTGTGTTGGAAATGAAAAAAGTAAGAAAATAGATATATAGTGTGTAAGAAAAAGTAGAGATAGGTGAATAGTAATGAATAGTAGAAAAGTACTATGAATAGTAGACTAGACAATTAAAGTACCGGTAGTAATAAAAATACGCGTAATAATGCGATATCTGTAATTTTTAGCTACCGAAAAATTCTAAAACTGATATTTTTGGAATCCTTGTATTTTTACGAGTCTATTGGTATAAACGGAATATTTTTAATATTCCGAGCTCCGGGACACGCTTTTCGAGAACCGATCCCGTTTGGGTCCGAAGGTCACTCGAAATTCGCGAATCTGATATTTTTATGTTACCCTACGTTATTACGAACTATTCTAGGCCATTAACTTAATTTCGTTTTCTAGGGTTTGAGAACACGGGATTGCCGGATCTTAAACACTAGGGTTCGTTATAGGCTTGCTGACTTTTAGGGTTCCGTTTTGATTTCCGATTTTTACTGAGTTATTCGTAAGATCGTATAATTTTTGAGTTTTGATCGTTTTATATTTCTAGCTCGACGTCTATGGTTTATCTTATTTTATTCGTGATTATTTATTTGTTTTTAGTTCTCGGGATTGTTTAACCGAGTCTAGGTTTATGAGTTGACTCAATTTGACTTTTGTGGAAAATTTGGATTTTGTGATTCTAAAATTTTACTGAAGGAATTAGGATTTTATTATCTCGTTGTTAAGCGGTATTTTGATCTATTGTTTCGATTTGCGTTTTAGGAATTGGGTAGATTATTTAATCGACGTACGGACGTTGATTATATCGGTAATTGGACTTTATATTTTGTTTCATGGGTCCTTGTTTTCTCAAGATTGAGAAAACTCTTTTTTTGTTCTTATTTGGAATTAAGTTTTAACTTGGTTCAATTTTTAGAGTTTCGATTCCAGTGTTTTGACTCGGTCTAGAATTTGGTTTATACCTTGAGTCGATTTTTGGGATTTAAATTTCTAAACTTTTAGAATTATTTTCTATGAATTATAAAAATTTTTGGGGGTTTACACCTTCATTTTAGATGAAAAATACACATTTTGAAGTTGAAAAATAGCTTTTCTAAATATGGTTCCCTTTTTATCCGAATTTTCAAAATGATTTTTGTTGAAACTAAAATAGATCTTGAGCTTTCTAATACTTTTCTACTATCATCAAGCTATTACAAGTCATTTAAGAAAATAAATCAAAAGTCTAATGCATTTGTGAACCTAAAACACTGGATCTAGTTTACCATACTAGTTATAAATGCATGAACACTAAGATAGTTATGTGAATGATGAATATATGCATAAATCATTAGCAATAACAAAATAATAACTCATATGACAAGATCTAAAACATAAACAAAATCAAAGCTACAAAAAAAGTTAGATCTACAAATATAACTACTTTTAACAAGAAAATACTAATATTACATGAGGGTACTCATGGATAAGAGGAGTGTTTCATTTTGGCATCATCATCCTTAGCTTTTAAGCTTATGGAAAGTCATTTGATGTATGAAACTCTCACTATACTTTACCTACATCAACTATAGAAGCATAAGAAGAAGGTTTGCTTAAAGGATCTTCAAGAAATATGTGTGGGAGCTCCAATAAAGAATAGGGACAGCAAGGTTTCTTGTAAGAACAAGAGAAAAAAGAAGAGAGAAAGTGAGGAAAAATAGAGAGGAAAAGTGTAAGGAATGGCAAAGGGTTAATGTATGAATGAGAGAGAAAAATAGAATGAGTTAATGACTCTTTGAATGAGATAAAAAATAAATAAATGGAAGCTATAGAAACCCCAAAGCTGGCGTGATTCAAAAGAAGAGAGAGAGAGGAAATTTGGTTAGCTTTTGACTTAAAAATGTAATGTGTAATTAATGTGTAGTTGTAGCTTCTTGAAGAACGATTAAAATAGGTTTATTTAATCAAATTGGGGGCATTTCAAGGGAAAAAAAGGTAGCAAAGAAGTCAAATTTTCTGGCATGAAGTGTGGAATAAAGTGTAAAAAGATTGAAGTGAAAAACAAGTGATGTGTGAAAGGTATACAAAAGGTATAGGTTTGTAAGAGTACTTTCTTAATAAATAAAATAAAAATAAGAAAAATATAGAAAATGTATTCCAAATATTTGTAGCAGATTTTTCATAATTAAAATAAGATAATTAATTTATTTATTTTAGTGAATTATTAAATAAGTTATTGGTATGATCAAAATACGCGAATATGAGCTATAAATGATTTTTAACTCGAAAAATTATAAAAAATTATTTTATGAAAATAAAAATATTTTTCATTATTAAATTAATTTATTTTATTTTTAGTAGCGCGGGTCTTAAAACAGAAACTAATCCCGTAAAAGCCCGAAACTAACTAAATTTTAGAAAACAAAATTTTCTATGCTATATAAAATATTTATCTAAAAATATAAGAGTTTATAAGAATAATAAAATTATGTAATGAATAGTAGTGAATAGTGCCAAAAGACTAGTTAATTACTGGTAGTAATGAAATACGAATATAATCACAAAATCAGATAATTCTAATTATCGAAAAATTATAAAACTGATATTTTAGAAATCCTTATAAAAATACGATTCTAACGGTATTAATGGTATATTTTGATATCTCAAGCCTCGGGACATGCTTCTCAAAGTCTGTATTTGAACGGGTTCGAAATAGGTCAAAAATTTACCAATCTGATATTTTTAAGTGACTTTATATTACTACGAGCTATTCTACACACTTAAACTATACCTCGGCCTCTAGGGTTAAGGGCGCGAGATTGCTGGACTTAAACTACTGTATTCCACTTAGGGTTTCAGTGTGATTTTCTGGTTTAGATCTTTGCAAATTTTGAAACTGATATTTTATGTTTATACAACATATTTAATTTGAGAAATTTATTTTAAATTTTATTTTTGTAAGTATTTAATATCTCTTAACGTTTTCGGAATTATTGAATTGGGTTTTATTTTCGAAGGTCAATCATTATTTACTTTTTAATAATTTGTTTTTTTTAATTCTATATTACCTGATTTTACAAGTCAAAGTTAAGTATGTAATTTGTCGTACATAGTGGTTTTAAATGTGAAGACTGTTGAGTTCTTATTTTATTTTTATGGAATCTCATTTTCTCAAGATTAAGAAATTTCTAGATTCGTTCATGATTTAAGACTAGTCAAAGTTCGGTTTTAATTTGGAGTCATTTTTAGGGTTTATTTTCAAAGTTTATTTTGGAATTATTTACTGAAATTTTCTGGGGCTTACAAAATTATCTCACTAAGCTAGTTTTGCTTATACCCCTATAGCTTTTTGTATAAGTTTGATTACTTGTAGCTAGCATCAAGATGCCTCATTTGCCAGGTAAGAGCCAAAGCAACTAGGCGCTTTTGAAAGAAGTTTGCATACTTTAATTTTTAGTGTAGAATTCTAAGAAAATTCTCTATAATAGACTTTTATCACAAACATATATGTTATTTTGTTGGCTTAAATTAGTAAAACTTTAAGTACAGGGAAAATAGATGGAAAAGAAGAGGGGTGTGGGGTAGGGTGTGTGCCACAATAAGAAAAAAGAGGGGAAAAAACTAATTTAGGTAGAAAAAGTGTAATGCAGTATAAGAGAAGTTAAATGAAAAGTATAGTAAGGTTTATGGGAAAGAAATTTGTAAGAGATAGGTGTAAGAATAGATAGAAGAAAAAGTAGAGATAGAGTAATAGTAATAAATAGTAATTGAATAGTAAATAAGATAAATAAATTACCAATAGTAAGAAAAATACGCGTAAATAGGCTACATTTGACGTTTTCAGAAGTCGAAAATTTTTAATTGATATTTTTGTGAAATGATAAATTATTAGATTTATTTGAAAGATGATTGATATTATTTTATCATTAATTATTATCCAGTTTTGTTATCTTGGTCTGTATGCCAAAGATACGGTATCGAAACGGTCTTTTAGCGTTAACTATCAAAATTTCGACCTAAAAAATTTTTATATGATATTTTATAAATATCTTAATATATTTCTACTATAAATTGTTTGTTGAAATATTTTTCTTGTTTTGCATGTTCGTGCCCTGATTTGAGAAAATGATCTCGTTGAGTTCGTAAATGAAAGCATTTTGATGAATCTGATTTTTAGGTTATAAGACCTTATTTCAGACTATAATATAAGGTTATCTCATTTTTATTTTTCTAAGGTTTCAAGCATGGAATTATCGGATCTAAACACTCTAGGTCTTAAGGTAAACCTAGGTTGATTCTTAGGGATTCGGTTTCAATTCCGGCTTTGCAATTTATTCGTAAGGTTACAAAATCTAAGGGTTTATGTTATACTTTATTTTCAGTTCAAAATTAAGTTTTACTTTGTTTTTATGATTTATTTAATATTTTTATAGTTCTCGACATTGTCTAAACGAGTCAATGTCTTTGAAGGTTAAATGCTGACTCTGTTTGATTTTTGGTATTGATTTTAAATTTTGACTTCTAGATTCACCGAAGGGTCTAAGGTTTTATAATTTTTCATTAATATTATTTGAACATACCATCTCGATTTACGTGTTAGAGATCAGATAGACAAATTCTTCAGCTTAAGGATTTTGGATCAAATGATTATTAGATTTTCCATTTTGTTTTTGAAGGTTCTCTTTTTCTTAAGGTCATGAAATTTATATTTGATCTTGTTTACAGGTTCTAAAGTTCGGTGTCACGCCCCAAAGGGTACCCTAAATATGACAGTCCGACACACTCAATATTAAAGCTTAAGTATGACAACCTTAGCCATTCCTAAAAACTTTTATATAAGTGTAAGGCGTGCTTTCATAACTCTAGAGGTCCATATATGGAATTATGAAGTTTAAGAAAATATAAATAACACATTAAGGAAAGAGGATTCATAATAATCATTCATTCATATCAATGGTTTTACAAACTTAGGGACATTTCTCTTTGATCACTAATCTAATACATGAATATTTGTACATCAATACTAATACTACACCTTATCTAAATTTCTATTACCCAAAAAGAAATTACCTACCCACAGGGTCCACGTGGCCTTAACCAAATAGGGAAACTGCAAAAGATATCTAGGGGGTATGAGTTAACAGGCTTAGTAGAAATATTTCCATAAATAACTTCTTGTAATAAGATTTCAAACAAGTTATTTAAACAATCAAATGTAATGCAACATACACGTGAGCAAACAAGCATATAGTTTTCTGGGAACTATATGTTGAATGGATTTACGCCCTTCATTTGGGGTTTGGTGATACTTAACCTCAAAATAAGTAGTTTTAATTAAAAAGTTTTATGCACGTGAGCACTCATCGCCAAGCATTCTGAATCTACTTGATTTGACCTTGCTTTTGGATCATCCGCCAAGCATTTCCCTTAAGCCGCCAAGCAATCGCTTTCGGATCTTCCGCCAAGTATTGTTTTCGACATAAGCTTACTATCCTTCTCACCTAAGGATAATAACCCAAAATGCAATGTGACTCACTTCGTGGTATGCATGAATTCATTTACTTATAAAGTCATAGCATAATTATTTTTGAATTTAAGGCGATTAAAGAATTTTATACCAATCAAATGTTATACTAAAACAAACATTTAAAACAATTCCGGCTCCGATATTCTTAAAATTATTTCAAAAGAATTATTTTACATACACATCGGTTTATCTTTTCCTAATTCTAATGTAACTAATTTACAAGAGCAACAAGTATAGCATTTAATGGAAATAAACTCACGATGCCATGTTAACTATTCTCTAGCAAATGAGTCGTTCACACTCTCCACTTAATCGTAAAAATCATCGGGGTAAAAGAATCCTTCCTTGGGGTCACCTAGCCTAAAAAATACCCACAATAAGTATTCCTTGATGATTTTCTTGAAAATATGACAAAACAATGTCAAAAGAACGTTAAAGTCGTATAAAGAATGTCCAACTTAAAATGGCCATAACTTAGTCATTTTAACTCAGAATCGCGCATATAATATACCGATTTTACCTACTCGAAAAGATCTACCATTTCCAATATTACTTTTAACAAATAAGGTCATATAGGCTCCGAAACAGTGGCGACAAAATTCACTACGGATTTCAACACAAAACAACTTTTGGTTCAAGAAATCAAAATTTGTTTGATAAATACTTAGTTATCTATATAGTTGAAAAATTCTCTTTTTATAAAACTATATAACTCATATTTAGCATGCTCAAGTGTTTTATTGTCCGATTATATTTATTGAATAAAATAATGTTGGTTTTGAAGTTGTTAGAAAAGTATAGTTTACAAAAAATCGATTTGTTATTTCTTGAAATGAATATCATGTTTTCCTTTGTTTTCCCTAAAATACTTCATGTTGGTTTTTATTTGTTCCCCAAGCAACTTTTTGAAATACCATTTTCTATTTCCATATTAGTACCACTTTCCGATTTATTTTCCTATACAATTTTTTTGCCTATTTGTTTGTAAGGCCTTATTAAAATTTCCTTAGCCTTTCATCTTGTCTATCTTTTTCATAAAATTCTTATTGTATCAAACAAGTATTCTCTTTTGAAAAACAAGTGGAATAATAAAGGTTTTAGGTAGCTATTTCAAAGTAAGAGTAGTTCTAAAATTATAGTAAGTTCTTTTTGTAACTTTGAAAGGGAAAGAGTTTGGTTTTGTTAACTTATAGATTTTATACTTTACATAAACTTATTTCTAAGTGTCAAAATTTCTTTGTTTAATTATTTTTAAAAATTGAAATTTTGGACAACAATCTAAATGACATGATTTTATGAGAATAATAGTAAGCAAAAATACATAAAACATAAATAATAAAGTCAAGTATTGGAGTCTTAGCTTTTTTAAGGCTCCCGAGACTAAGAAGTAGACTAGTCCCAAAATAAAATGAAAGAAAGAAAACTTGTTTTGACTTGTTTAGGACAAGTCTAAGACTAGAGACTAGTCTTAAAATAACAAGGAAATAAGTAAATAAATTGCAAAGGAAAGTAAATAAATTGCAAGTAAGCTTATATGCTCTAAAGGATATGTATATATATATAGATAATAATATAGTAGCAATAATATGAACAAAATAATAACATGAACATAAATAGATTTTTCATGAACAAGAACAATACATGAACATAACGTAGCTTCCATAACTTGTAGCCTTTGGAAACTCACATTATGGTCATGTAAAGTTACATGACATGAAGAAGAAAAAAATAGTATGAAGTGGTTACCTAAAGAAGACTTTGGTAGTAGTATATGGTTATGGGTTTTTTTTGTAGGTAGAAGTTGTTGTTGATTTATTTTGAGAGAGTTTTAGGATGGCATTTTTGAGAGAGTTTTGATAGGAGAATTTGAGAGAGTTTTGGTAAGAATTTGTGGGTAGTGAATAAGTGAAAGAAGTGAAAGAGGAGGGAGGTATTTATAGGAAATATGGAGGATTTTTGTGTGATTAAAATAAAAGAAAATTGATGAGAGAGGGAGCATGGGGGCGCTGGCCATAGTAGAAGAAGGGGGAAGAGATTTTAATTTTATTTTTTATTTTTGTTAATAAAAGATGTAATATGTAAGGTAGATATAAAATAAAGTTATGGAAAAGGTAAAAAGTAAGAATTATAGGTTTGTAGTGTGTAAGAATTAGTGTAAGAAAAAATAGAGATAAAATAATAGTGTAGAATAGTATTGAATAGTATAATGTAAGATAGATATGATAATAAGTACCGGTAGTAAGAAAATACGTATAAATGCGATATCTATTATTTTTACTCACCGAAAAATTATGAAACTGATATTTTTAGAAAATTTATATTTTTACGAGTCTAACGATGTATTTGAATAATTTTTCTATTCCGAGCTCCCGGACACATTTTTCGAGAACTGTGTCCGATAGGGTTCAAAGGACACTCGAAATTCGCAAAACTAATTTTTTTATATAACCTATAATTATTACGAACTATTCTAGCCAATTATTCAAACTTCGTTTTCCAAGGCCAAAGAAAACGGCAATGCAGGACTTAATCGGTTATGGTAATCTAGGATTTTGTTGACCTTTGGGGTTCCGTTTGACTTCCGGTTTAAGGTTTTATGCTAAACCGATTCAAAAAAAATTTGGGGGTTATATTCGGCTTTTAGCTTAGGTCAATTTTAAGGTTTTGATTTATGTTTTTATCTCTAGAATTTTTTTTTAAAGAGTTCTGAAAATTTTAGGGGTTTACAATTGTTAGTTTCCTTCATAAAAAAAAAAAAAAAAAAACACTCTTATGCGCTTCCTTGTACCCATTCACATATTCAGACAATACATCTCTTCTTGAAGCATTATTGTTGATCGACTCCCACGCAAGATACTTGTTCTCATAGGTTAGTTTTCATCCCTCTCTCTCTCTCTCTATATATATATATATCTTTATCTCTCTTACATTTTCTCTTTATTCTTTAAGGTTAGTTTTCTTCTTGAAACATTGTTCTTCTTTGACAATAGGTTAGTTTTCATCTCTCTCTCATTTGGGAAGTAGAACCTTCAAAACTTGAAAAACAAGTGTCATAAGTTCTACACAAACTTGCACACGACTTGTGTACTCGTTCATGTGGGCAATAGAACCTAAGTTGCACAAAATAACATTTTATGCATTCAACACAAGTGAGTACACAATTGTGTACCTATTCCCGTTGAACACAAACGCATGAATCCTTCACGAATTTTTGTAAAGTTTCAACCTTTTCTCCGTTCTCAACATCAAAACTGTAAACCCCGATAACTTCCACCATACGATACGACCCTAGTTTAGAAATTATGGGTTGACTAGTGACCTTAGGAGTTAATCAGAAACCCTAGTTTAGATAGATACTTTAAATTTGATTGGTTTGGAACTCGTGGATTTTATAAAAGGACTTCTTTGACCCCAATTGATTCCAAAAACAAGATTTTGTATTCTGAGCTGATAATTCAGGTTGTGATCAAAAGAAACTTCAAATTCTAAACCCGAATTCTTGTCAAACAGACATATTATATAGGAAAAACCTAAATATGGATATTAAGTGATTACCTTAATATTCAATAGAGACCGGGAATTAAAACAAAGTATAGTAATGAACCTATATTTAGATTGGAACCCTAGAATGTGAGAGTTCTAGTCAGTAATAAACTACTTTGATAAGATTTCATAGTGAGTATCCAAATCTAATATATATAATTAGTATAGCCAGTATATTAGTAGTAATATTACATAAATGACCCAATAAGGTTTTAGCTAGGAAATTGTGATCTCAAGATAAACTATTAGGATTATAAATACCCAATAAAAACATTAACTGATGTATAACTCGAGATCTAGACCTCAAATATAGAATTGAATCATACCAATAATCAAATTAGGGTTTTCTAAAGCCCTTGAAGCCTAAAACGAAAATTGACCCGAAAAGCTTATAAAACATAAATCGCGTAGGATAAATTTTTCTTAAATAATTAGATACGTACTAATACAACTTAATTTGTACTTTCGTTAAACTAAATACCTTGTAGGATTCGTTTAAGACTTTTGTATATATATATTTACATATATAAGCAAAAATATATCGTAATAGTGTAATAAACTACCCGAAAAACCTAACTAAATTATTTAACTAATATATAATACATATATATAATCTTAGCTTGCTGGAGAAGATTTCATTTTTTTTAAGGGCTGTGATTCTCTTGAGGATTGTGAACCGAAATTTTTCAATAATTTGTGTAAAAGTCAATCCAAATCCTCTCAAAAACAAATGAAAACGTGACAGATCATCCTTGCCTTAATGACAATCAAACAAAAGATCAAATGGACAACAAACAAGGGGCAATTCGTTTAGAGTCGAGGAGGGAACACGACTGGAAAGTGTACTAGGTTATAATATATATTATATATATGCAAGGGAACTCGGTTGGAGAAGCAAACGGTTTCCAAACCTTCTCAAACCTTCCAGAATTCATCCATAGCTTATTAGGAGTCGAACAAAGCCAGGAAACAATTTTTAGACCATCGCATCAACCCAGTTCGAAATTTCGAACAAAAACCTTGGAAAACACGTGAAAAACGAGCTCGAGGTAAGTAATGTTATTCGCGAATTTTCTTTCAGTTTTAAGGATTACTACTAACTTTAGACATCTTAGGAAGCTAACCAAGGTCGCTAGAAGCTTCAAATTTCATCGGAGGTCACAAACGAAGGTAATCTTTCCAAACCTAGCCGAGCTTGATGATCCGAATTCATGATGAACATGTTGTTTGTATTTAGTTTTTCTTGGATATTTAGGCTTCTAATGTTCCTAGGACTGATTTAGATAAAAAATCCGACGTTTTAACATCGGGATTCGTCGGATTTTGCCTCGGCTCATCGGGGAAACGATGAACAGTGCTCCCCCGATGAGCACGGGCTGGGTACACGGCGTGTACACCCCGTGTACCTCTCTGCCAAAAAAAAAAAAAGAGAAAAACGAATCTAAATAAATATAATTATAATAAATATTAATATAAGTAATTATGGATATTTTTAATATTTTTCCTGCATTTATTTATTTATTTTCTGGAATAGTAATAATAACATTTAATTATTAAATCCAAAACTAATTATTTATTTATTTAATCTAAAAATAAATTATTTTTCTGACTTTATTAAATATAGGATGTTTTAACACCTAATCTATTTTATTAATTTAAAAAGAAATTTTTGAAATATAAATTACCTAAGTAAGTAATTTTCGGATAATAAGTTTCTAATTATAATTATTAATAATCTTATTATTATTAAAATAATTTTTGTTAAATTTTCGAAAATATTATTTTTAAAATAAAATATATGAATATAAGACAAAAATTACTTTAACTAAAGTATAAAACCATTAGTATAATTCTTAATGTAATAAAATATAATTATCCTATCCAATCTATTTTCGGAAATTTAATTATTATTATATTTATTATTATTATTATGTTATTATTATTAGTGTTATTATTATTATTATTGTTATTATCATTATTATTAGTATTATTGATAGTATAATTATTTGGTGCTATTAGTAATGATAATCATTAATGTTTTTACGTTTCGAAAAGAGAAAGATAATTTCGAAAATAGTTATAATTAAGTTAATCAATTCTTTAGTTTGTGATTATGTCTTCCTAGAAAAATATATATATGTACAAATTATGAGTTAGTAAGTACTAAGTATATACTAGAATATCTATATATAAATAGATAACAATGGAAATTTAAATACTCCAAATTTGTGAGTATAGAAGCATCTATATTCTATAAGAAAAATTTATTAAGCAATTTAAAAGAAAACTGATATTTTTGGACAATAAAAATAAATTAACGAAACTATTAACTTTTCAAATACCCAATTGATCGATTCACATATCCAACCAGAACCAACACAATAAAACTGTGAGTACCAGGATTTAAAACTTAGAACTATTTCAAAAGAATTAGCTAAGAGTAAAACAGATACCCAACCAACCATTAGGACATTTAAATATTCATAGAAACTAAATTGTATAGTCTGAAATTTTAATTTTTATCTATCTCAATAGGTGACTCGGGTATTGGGAGGACCCACCTGAAGATTCTACGATTAATAGGATGGGCAGGTGAGTGACTCAGTCTTATTACATTGGTTGTGCTTGTACTAGTAGTGAACCTTCAATAAAAAGATACTGAAAATTGATGATCTGTTTAAAATATGAAAGTTGTGTATTGTATTCCATTGATTGCCATGTCACTCTAAAATAAGTGATAACACAATTGCCTGTATCTAGATAATGTTTGTAGTATAATGAATTGTCTGTATTGTTTGATCACCCCTAAATTGACTAGTAACTACTGGTACCATAATGAAAAATAATCATGCATTACATACTATGCATAAAAAGCATGGAGTAAGTGGTAGCCTACTACGTGTTAGATTCTCGGATCTCTGGTAATGCTTGAATTATCTAGGCCAGAGAGCTAGTAGTTAATTGCAAGATTACTTTTGTTCTGTTAATACCATAGGAACTACATGGTAAACGAAGGACGCCGCTTATGGTATTACATGGGAATAACTAACACTTAGTGGAGTTTCTAAAGCTAAAACAGGAAATAAATAATGAAACATGATAAGTTTAAAGAGATAATTAAATTTGAGATTATTATTTCCTGAAAGCTAAGTCTCTCCTGGGTAGGTGGACCATAGATTGTGATCCTTCAACCCCGATGGGAGGGCGTAAATCTTCATCCTGTTTGGATTCCGGGTTATCCAAGCTTGTAATGTTCATTTGTGTGATTGCTGCATTTCATATGATTGTTAAATAACTTGTATGCTATGTGTAATAAGTTCTGGTTATTCACTGAGCTCGTGTTTTAGCTCACACTCCCACAGTCCTTTCAGGTTCACTCTGCGACCGTGGCTCATTACTAGCAGGAGCATGGTCCGGTAAGATAGAAGCCAGAAGTTTAAAGTTTAGTATAGAATTGGAATATCTATATCTGTAGTAGTCTTACGATGCATTTAATGTGCATTAGAATCATCAGTCAAGGTTGTAAGGAATTCTGAAGCATATGATCTGTAATATAGTAGTTTGTAATAGTTGTTTACTAATTTACATCTTATATGTGTGTTTATTCCATCCAAGCAACTAAAAGGTCCTGTTTTGAAAATCATGTCATTCCTAGATGGTAATCTAATAATGAAAATCGAGTGGTTCTTGATTGTTATTATTAGAATACCCTCGGGGCATGACAAAAACATTACAAATAATCAAATCCAACTCTTATCCACAGGCCCAAACACCATTTCAACAATTTCTTGCAATTTAATTGTCTAACTTGCATAAGAAACCGCATTACCTTGTTATAATTCTGCGATCTCTTTGTGTTCCCACTTTTTGAATCTTTCTTCTCTTAGAAATTTCTTAAAACTTCTGTCACGCCTCTAATATTGAGGTCTAGGAGGATTTATCTAAAGCTATCATATCACGTGTGCACCCGTAACATGAGAGCCATCTTGTATGTCAGAGTATACAAGACTATTTATTTATTAATGTTTATCATATAAATGATATAAATATTACAGGATTTCAACTATGAAATACGATTTTCCAATTTCTACCAAGATAGCAGAGAATCGGTATCCCCTACCAAATAGTGAAAATAGGTTTCAAATTACAACTTACAAATTTCAATAATATAAAATTTATCTAGTTTACATTCTAAGTTTCCATATCCTATATCTATATCTTCAATAGAGTTTGTTGGGGGAGCTCTCTTCACACATTCCTAGCCCAATCCCAGCTATTATTAATCCTGCACAAAAACTATTGGGGTTTGAGCGAACCACGGGCTCAGTGAGATAACTTGACTAAACCACATATCCACCAAAAACAAGCAAGTATATTTATCAATCATATGCACATTACAAGCTTGGATGATCTAGAATCCAAAGCAGGATGAAGATTTACGCCCTCTTCATCGGGGTTGAAGGAACTCGATACTATGGCCCACCTGTCCAGGAGAAACTAAGTATACAAGAATGTCACGATCCTTATTGTAACTATCTCTTTACACTTTAGGCACTCAATTCCTGTTTTAAACTTTGGAAACTCCACTAAGTGTTAGTCATTTCACAGCGATGCCATGGGCGGCGTCCTTCATTTCCAATTAGTTTCCATGGAATTGACGGAACAAAGGTAAGCTTGCGTAGAACTAATAGCCTCTTGCCTAGAAAAACCAAGCATTACCAGAGAACCGAAATACTAACACATAGTAGGCTACCACATCTCCAAATGCCATTTATGCAAATCGTGCAATGCATGTCCATTTCATTTATAGTATTAGAAATTGTTAATCCAGTTTAAGGCGACCATATGATTTACAGACAATCATCAACATGCTTCATACAACATTTATCATACTATAGAATTATCACTTATATTATAGTACTTTGTCATTCAATCATACACCACTCATCATGCATTATGCCCAATCCCACATGCATATCAGTTAAATATATATATATATATATATATATATTATTCCAAATGCAACTATACTAAGCACAAGCATTGCGATAAAATCAAGTTACTCACCTATGGTCCTTGCTAAATCGTTGTATAAGCTATCGGAAGTCAAAGAATTGATCTATTTTCCATGAAAGGAAATAACAGAAATTCATTATTGGGCTATTTCTGTAAGAGAAATCTTCCTAGAATTAAAGGCGTTGATTTTAATCGCCGGACATTAGACTAAACCCATTACTTTAATTATCGCATCGTTAAATAATTTAATTGAATCCTTATAGGTATCTAATTATCTCGTATCGGTATTTGATACAGTTTTTTATTAAGGTTTTAATTCCTATAGTGAAGAATATTTTTCTATTATTTGTTTTTATTTGCTTTTCTTGATCTCAATTACTATCTATATCTTTATTTAAAGGGTTTGTCTTTTCCTTGAGTCCTATTGCTTTTAGTAGAAGATTTTTATTTAGTAATTCTTTGCCCGTCAACCTTATCTGTCTCTCAAATTGGTATTTTTATTTATTTAAGGGTATATTTTAGTATCTATACCTTTTAAAAATTATTCTAATAAAATTTTGTATATGTAGTTTAGATATATCAAATTTTTATTATACTTCGGCTTTATTTTTATTGCAAAACAAACTAAGTTTAATAATATCATATTATCAGTAATATTAGTTTGAAATGTTAATATCAATATTAGTGATAATTACAAGTATAAGGATAATAACAATTTTCATACTATTAGTAAATGATAATATTAGTGACAAAAATAATAATAGTATTGATGATAATAAAGATATAGTGGCGTTAACGTGAAAATAACAGTATTAATAATCATTCATGACTCGTGATGAAAATATCAACAATATTGAATACTATATTCAGTAGTAATAATAATAGCATTAATCATAATCATACTTATAGGAATAACAGTAACATTGATGTGGGTTCATTAAGGGTGAAAACTAAATGAATTTCTATTTGTGATTTCTTATTCGATTTAAATCCGATTTTATTGTATAAATAGGCGATTTGGTAGTACTCAAAGATTACTTTCTAGTAGTGGGATTATTTTCAAGAAAAGAGACTTATACAATTTTAAATTTATGAAACACATGTATAGGTTTCAAGTGAATCCTAATAATTATAGTCAAAACTTGTTTTGATGATATCTAACTCATTTCTAGTCCATTTTTGACAAATAAATAGTTGTTTTCTTAAGGTATTGATTCTTATAGAACAAAATATCTAATGTCTAGTTCTATTAAGTTTCTTTTGATTGTATATTATTTTAGAGGATCTCATTTAAACCTTCATTCATATCCTAAGCTCATTCATAATTTATAGAGGTTTTAATATGTATAATTTCTATGAATATGTTCATAATACTTTTCTTGTAATGTAGAACTCCTAATCATGCTTTTAAAGCTTGTTTTATCAAGTTTTATGTTCATATAAGTTCTTAGAAGCATTAGACATGAATTTAGACTAAATTTGATGAAATTTTAATCTTGTTTTGTCCACTTCATTCCTAAATCCGAATATACTATTACCATCTTTATAAGTTGTTGTCTTTCTTTGTCAATAATATCTAATCATCTCTAATACATCAACAACCCATCTACTTGAATTTTATCAATGAATTAACAACTTCTTCCAACCATTTAACTTTCTTTCAATGTTCAACAATTCATTCTAAAGTCTATACACAAGCATAACAAAGATAGGTTGATGGTTTGGAACTTACCTTGGCTTAGAATGGAAAAAGGATTTTCAGCTCCCTTTCTAAGCAAGAATCAAACCTATATGAAAGGTTAGATGATGAGTTCCTAACTAAATTATAAGTTAACTACACTATCTATAATGAAAATTTACTAATTTCACTACAAGAAATTTTGGCTTTAGAGACAAAATTCTGTCTCTGAAAGTGAAAATTCTATCTCTAAAGGCTTTCAGAGACAGATTTTGCGTCGCAAATTTCTGTTTCAAAAATCATTGTCGCTAATTCTTTTAGAGACAGATTTATTTTTTGTCGCAAATTTGCTACGGAATTTCTGTCGCAAATTTGTCCCGTTTTATAATTAGATATTTTTAAATATCCAATTAGTAAATATTAAATAAAATTATTCCGTCGCAAATCTGTCTCTGATTCTAAGACAAATTATTAAAAAAGCACACAATTGCCTCTTATTTATCCTTCCCAGGAGGTCACCCATCATAGAATGCTGTATACTTAGCACACTTAACATTGAAGTTTTCACAAGCACTACACCGATAAACCAATTCGTATCTTCATGAGTAAAATTCCATTACTGTTTATTTAAGAGATATCATAATTTACAATATTATAACTATAAAACATTTTACATATCTTTTATAATTTTTTTATTTTATAATTTCACTTTACCTATTTATTAAGGATTTTTAATTAATATTTTATTAAATAATATATAATATTAATATATACAATTTTTAAATTTTATAAATAATTATTTTAAATTATATATTTATTATAAAATATAATATTTTCAGTAGTACATTATAATTTTTTTTTTCAAATATGATATTATTATTTAAAAATATTATATATTATATAAATATAAATAACGTTATACATATAAATTTATATATATTTAATGATAGATATTATAATTATACTTTTTACATTACTTATTTAATATGTTATATTAACTTAATAAATTGCATGTTTTTAATTAATGTGTTTATTTTTTATTTCATTTTTGTTACACTTAATAAATTATAATATAATATAAACAATATAAAAATATATTTTTCATTAATATATTAATAAAATAATATATAATACCAATTTAAATATATTTAACTAATTATTATATATTATATATTTTATTACTTAAATATACTATATTTTTACATAGTATATTATTTTTCCCCAAATATGTTATTATATTTTAAATAAAATATAGTATGTAAATACAAATTATGTAAGATATATATATAATAAATTTTTTATATTAAAAAACATATGAATATTCATAATAAATATATAATAAAAAATTATAAATAATATGAATATATATTTTTTAATATATTATTAAAATATAATATATTATTTATATATTTGTATATGTTTAAATATACTAAGTTTACATTTTATATTAATTATTTTATTTTACATATTTTATTTTGAAATATACTTTATTTGTAAGTAGTATTTTATGATATTACTTGTATATACATATTATATTATTGTTATACACTATTTTATTAAGTTGTATAATTTGATTTTTTATATTATTCAAAAGAATATATAATAAGATATAAAATAATTTTTATATTTTAAGTACTATTTTTAACTTATGCTTTATAATATATAAATATGTAATGTAATAATAAATATTATAAATAAAATATATATAACTAGTTGTAAATAACATATGATTATACATATTATAGTTATTATATAATAAAATTAATTTACAAATATAATATATGTCCTTATTATATAATGCACATTATATATATTATATTAGATATGTATAATTAAAACTAAATTTTAAACATAATTATTTATATATACATATATGTAATAATTTAATTTAGAGACAAATTTGCAACAAAATTAAAAAAAAATAAAAATTGGCGCAAAAATAATTTATTTCCCTCTAAAACCAGAGACAAATTTGCAACGGAAAAATTTTCGTCGCAAATCAATGTGTAATCCGTCGCAAATTCCGTCGCAAAAGCATCTAAATATTAGAAGATTATTCATAATTTATGCCATCACAAATCCGTCGCAAATCTGTCTCTAATTCATTTTTTAGAGACAGAAATTTTCCGTCGCAAATTTTCTGTCTCTAAAGGCTAGTTTTCTAGTAGTGTTTTAACAAGTATTCTTACCTTGTTAAGCTAAGTTCACCATTCCCTCCCTCCGCCGCCCCCCCCCCCCCCCCCCCCCCCCCCCCCCCCCCAGGATCTTATGATAACCAAGACTTTTTGACTTGGTTGTGGATGTTGTTGGAGAGGGGAATTGATGTTCTTGATGTGCTTGGTGTGTAGATAGAATATGAAAAGTAAGCTATAGGTTTATGTTTGGTCTTACAAAGGTTTCTATGCTTTCTAAGTGAAGATGTTGCAGAGGAAAAGAAAAATAAAAAGGCTGGACGCACTTCCTCTTTGCTAATTTCAAGCTAAATTGCAGTTGTTTTACAAAGAATTTGAAGCCAATTTGCAACCATTATACAGCTGCAACACAAGTCATTTGATGATGATCACATGTGGAGCTTTTGGATTAGATGAAATGTCATTTTCATGTTGGAATTTTGTGTTCAAGTTAGCTCGAGTGTTGGATAAGAACTTCCCTACTACAGCCGTGATTTCCATGCAGTGTGAACTCAAATGTTGCAGCCGACTTCAGCAACATCACACGAACAGAAGACTATAACAATATACCCACAGATTTGCACTTGAATTCAGCGGGAAGATTCCTCTATTTCAGCGAGTAATTGTTGTTTAGCTGCACGTGGATTCCTACCCTGCAGCAGTCGAAATTTGCATTGCTCCACTGTATTTGTTTTGCTACTGTTTTGTTTTTTTCTTCACCCGAGCATTGCTCTACTACTGGAGCTGTCGTGTGCATGGAGTCCAAGCAGCACTGCCCGTATGCTTGTGCGTGGAGTCCCAACAACTTGTCAAGCTGCGTGCTTGTGCGTGGATTGAACTGCAGCGCTTGGGATAACTGTACCGGTCTTCTGCTGCGTCCAATTCCAGCGTGAGTTCACATTCTGCACGTTTGTTTTCTTCTTCTTCTTTTTATTTATTTATTTACTTGCTTATTATTTGATTGATAGCTAATTAAAATCATTTAACCACTATTAATTTATAAACGTATATTTATATCCGTTATGTACAAGTTTTATCAAAATAGAGTTTTCCTAAGTTTACTACATAACTTTAAGTTGTTTATGCGTATAATTTTTAGTTTTGAGTTTACACAATTACAATTAATTATTTTTAGTATTTTAACTTATGGGATTAAATTTTTCAAGTTTAATAAATCAAATTAGAAACTGAGTTTTATTGAATTCAGAATTCCTAACAAATATAATAACGGCTTTGAAATTTTCATTTTAGTTCTACATTAGTATTTATTGATTAGTATTAGTAACTATTATGTATTTATAATTTTAGTAAATCATCTTTGGATTATTGTTTTATACCGATTAGCTCTATTAATAAACTATATTTTATCGGGTTTGAAATTTTAAAGCGATTTCTAATTATATCTTGAATTATCTGTTCAAGATATGAAATCTCATTTTTTGTATCAATTAAAGTCAAACAAATTTTTATTCGGGCTTTTCAAGCTACAAATAAGTTTATTATATCTCATAGGTCTATTTTAAGATTTTGTTGAATCATATATGTTGGTATTAGTTTCACATTTGCTAATTTGTTCATTTTCTAGTTATGAAAATTATTAAAGGTTATGTTCGCAATTCCAGATTTTAATTTCTAAAATCTATAAATCCTTTAATTAGAATATTAGGGTAAGTTAAATATCTATTTAAGAGCTAGATTCTTAGATATACCAAACATTATGTTTTACTATATAAGAGTTATTTATACTAATTTGTTATTAGCAATATATTTTTATCTAGGGCTACTCAATATTATTAATAGATTAATAGTAGCTTGAATACTATTATTTCATTATTTAACAAGCATAGGATTTATTTTCTAAGTATTGAACGTAAGAATTCAGTAATTTATATTAACGATTGGTTTATCAACGTTTTATAAATTATTTGAGATCATAGAAGTTACAGTTTGTATTTCGAAAAAAAAATTTCATGGTAGAGAGTCTAATCTTTCTAACTATAATCAAATTCATTCATACTTGACATTTTTAAATCAAGAAAAATTTGGAGTAATTTTTACTACTTGTTTCAAATATTCTAAATAATAAAATATTACATTTTTAGTATTTATTAAAATTAGATTACATAAAATTAGGGGGATTACAACTTCTTTCATAAACTTATTATTTCTTTGTCACATCTTGATACCAAAGCTAAGAGACAAATCATTATCTTGAAACATCCATGTCTACCTTGAATTTATAAAATGAGGAAAGAGACTTCACTAACCATAGTTTTCTATAGAAAATCACTAAGGCTTGGTAGAGATTGATGAGAGAGAAGGATGGTGTTTTGCAACATAAGAGTAAATGAGAGGGGAAGCAATTACAATACATTCTTAAACAATCCTGCCACCATGATATCTTTTAAGAGATACTTATTTACAAACATGCCCCTTCATTACCTATGCTAATTACTATTCTACTCTTCTATTTATTTATGTTATTTTACATTATATGTATGGTATTTCATAATATAATGGTAAGAGAACCTCACTACAATATATGTTTGCCAATTGTCAAATACGTTCCTTAATAAGATAAGGAGCTAGTGGCAAAAGGAGTTACACATAGCTACTTATTGTATTAATCTTCTTATAGGGAAGGATTTTTCATCCAACTCTTGGCAAGCGTGCTCTATGCTTTTGACGTTGTTAATTCATCCGACCATAGCAAAGTAAGGCTTTTCCTCATGCATGGATTCTTTTTTATGTTTTTTTTTTCCACCTTTTGACTGGCATGTATAACCTATGTATATTTTAGTATCATTTGCATCACTTTTGTCTCCTCTAACTTAGAATTAGTAGTAAGATAAATTATATAGAAAAGAATCAATTTTTGGAAATAAGTTTAAATATAGTATCAGTAGTACATAAAGTGATAATAAGGATTCTATTTTTTATATACATTTGTCATCCATTCAAAACATTGATAAATTATTTGCACCACCACATATAAAATTGATCCCTTTATTTATTTTATTTTATTTATATCTAAACCACTTAAAAATATTAGCGGTCTACTTAAACTTAGATTATTTCTACTATGATTTTCCAATAATAATTTCCATTACTTCCAATCGTTTAAATGTACATGTTGTGAATTAATCCCTAAAATCTAGCCATCATCATTTTTATAACTACATAGTACAAATAAAGGATTCATCGTGGTTTATGGTAATTCTAGCTTAAAATTTTGTGGCTTCTTAAATCGTTATAACATGATAAAATAAATAAATAAATCTTTCAAGCAGCAAAGTAATTGGTATTTTGATACTATTGCGTACAAGTGGCTAATATTTGGATTTTATATGACCCATATTTCTTTATTCCATGTTAATGGCATTTGAGTTACCAGCAATTGCATTCACCTAGGTCATCGTAGATGACAGCCGACTCAATGTGGAAGCTACAATCACGACCACCGCTTCGGCCTTCACTGCGCCAAACATGCGAGAACCTTTTTTCCTCCTATTTTTTTTCCTTGTTAGAAGCGTGGGGGCCCTAAATTTACATGAATGGAATTAATTTAAAATTGAGCTACATTAGTTGAAGATAGCTATGTGATAAGGTGAAGATAGTGGTGAAAAGGTATGTAGAGAAGTGAGACAGAAACTGATCTATCACTATTAAGTGATCAGAAGACCTTATCTTGAAAAAAATGAGTTAACTCAAAGAATTCAGCATAGAAATACTAATGAAAAGTTCTCCCTACAAAAACATGTAAGTAGAAAAGCAGTAGTAGCCTGCATATAAATTAATAATCCCTTTTTCCGAACATGTACATCTCTTCAATTATCTCCCGCTAAATTTACCTGAAGCACATTGTAACTCGGTGTAATCAACGATTTTTCTAATAGAATAGTAAATACCTTCGATTCCTGCTCCCAAAACGAAAGCTTAGAACTTCATATATGTCTACCAAACGCAAGCATTCAAGATCTTGTTATGTCTCGGGTAATTTTGTTTGGGTAAAACTAATAAAAAATCTAGGGAATTTGGCATTCTAACAAAAGACTAACCAGGCATATTGCAAAAAGACAATTAGGAAAAGGTAGAGGAAAATAATAGAAGTAAACGTAAAACAATGAAATAGAAAATTTTCTCCTAATGAATTTTACCACAATTTTGAACCATCCAAAGTGCCAGCAGCTAAACTCCAAATGATCACATGCCTTGATCTACATGAAACGTATAATCAATTCCAATTTCAATGATGTTATATGTTCACGTGTATTCAAGCCATCCTTCCCCTTGAAACCCTATAAAAACCCTGCTCTTTCCCTAACGAACTTTTCCATTCCCAAAAGCACTGCGATCTTTTCTCAAAATCATACTAATATTTTTAATCCTTTGAGAAGTATCAACTCTTAAGAGCAATGGCCACCAAAACCACTTCATCGCTTGTTCTTTTCCTCTCTTAATCTTCTCTTTTTCTCATTAACCACCGCATCATGCGGGGGCTCTTGTCCTACCCCAACACCAACGACGCCAACCCCGAGCCCCGGCTCCTCGAGTGGCTCATGCCCTAGGGATGCTCTTAAGTTGGGAGTATGTGCTGATGTGTTGGGTCTTGTTAATATTACCATCGTGCACCTCCTGCGACCCATGTTGCTCTCTTATCCAAGGACTTGTTGACCTAGAAGCTGCTGTTTGCTTGTGCACTGCCAATTAAAGCTAACATATTGGGCATCAATAAACATTCCAATCTTTCTCAGTTTGATCCTCAATTACTGCGGAAAGAATGTCCCATCCGGTTCATATGCGCCTAAATTCTCTAGTATTTGTCGATTTTTTCCTAGTTAGTGTCCTATTGCTATAACAATGTTTTATGTGCTTGTTTCAGTAATATGTTTCGACTACACTTTGTGATAATTGTGGTTCCCGTTATATGTTCTGTAATCATGTTGCAACAAATATAATGTAAAGTGCTTTTTTTAACAACCTTAGTTTTAATTTTCTGTCATTTCTCAATTTATATGAATACTATTTACTATGTTGGTTATTATTTATTGAGTATTATGTCCATGCAACATTCCCTAGATAAGATATTTGAGTCCCCATGGATACGTGTTGAGAACATGAAAACTAATAATCATAAGATAAACGTGGAAATTCTTAATGCATCATCATATCGCATAACGTATTGTTAGCTAGGCCGTGAAAATATGATGTGTTATTTCACTTGTAGTTTCCAGCTTCTTTTGAATGAGAAATTGAACTTGATTCATCTGTTAAAAAATGATATTTCTATTATTACAAAGCCAAAACCTTCTTTAATTGGATTCCACAATTTGTTCTTAAAATTATAATTATGTTTTACATTACCCATGTTTCTCTCTCTCTCTTCAATCCACATTTCTCCCTTCCCATGATCTCTCTTTTCCTCTCTCTATTCTACATTTTATAACTTTTAATTTCCCCATGGAATTTTCTTTTTTTTAATTGATTAAAATAAAATAAAATGTTTAAGGTTTCTTTACCAAATGTATAGTTTCTAAATTTAAGTTACTAATTTTCTTCTCTCAAAATTTTTAATTTTTTTTTTTTTTTAAGATAGAATGTTTCCTCATAGACATTTTGTATTTTATTAATTAATTAGAATAAAATAGAATGGCTTTCACTCTTCAGTTGTGACTTTCTTCAATGGAACTTTTATTTTTTTGAATATAAGACGGGTTATTATTTTCTTTAGAGAGATATCTTGCGCACGCTACTTAGGTGTACCGACTGCTAATATCATTAAATTACAATAGTATTGATTGGTGAAAAATATAAATTTATATTTATATTTAGTAATACTTACACAATGCATTCAATTATTATATTACAGAATAGAAAAAGGATGGTGTAGAGTTTTACTTTCAAAAGACATTTGAGAAGATTAACATCGACGAAATAATATTCGATTGTTTCAACTCCATCTAACCTACGTGCTTGTCCCATAGCGTTTCTTTCCTTGCTTTTTGTCCACATTGAATATTTTTAACTTGTATCTTGCTCCGTGAATTGCGGATGGGAATTTGCTGTCCCCGTCATGTTGTAACATTCGTATCATAGTAAATAAATATTTAGCACATATAAAAAATAAAAAAATATAAATAATACAAATAATAATTATCATTTTAAAATACGTGTCAAATATTTATTCGTTAGATGAGAAACTTAAGAGCATCACCGAACGGCAAATTTTTATCCGTGAATTGCGGCTCCTCAACTGCAGCTCCACGGAGTTCGGATATTGATATCAACGCAAAAAAGTATCATGGAAAATTTATAGTATACTGTAAGCGACTGTAGTCTTAGGGCACTGCCTGAATTCGTAATGATAAGTGATAACTAGAATTCAAACTGTTTCATCTTTTTTATTTAAAGAAAAAATCGCTTTCGGAACCAATCACTTTGTTGCAATCATTTGCTTTAAGTGCATTTCACTGTTCGAAGGTTGATTTACCGACTTATGGACCAGACAATCGTGAGGTCAAAATTTCCAATGGAAGCACAGTAAACGACTCCGTGAGGCAACAATTTGCCATATTTTGGAGTTTCACGTGAGAGAGGTTCGTCTTACGTCACTTCATATGGATTAATGCCTGAATACCACCCTCAATAACTTTATAGAAATTAATTTAGAAAGTTTTTAATGATTTGACCATGATTGGATATACTATTTAATAAATTTGGAGAAGTTGTAAAAGAATTTAAATAATAGATTAAATGACTAATATGAAGGCTTTATGACGCACTAAAAGGTAATGAAAATTATCACAATCCATTAGTTCAAGCACAAATGTGTTATGAATAACAGATATTCACAACGGAACAGAAAGCAACCAGCATGGATGAGGAATTACATTCCGTAAGAAGACTTAGTTACAAATAGATTCTTTCAGATGTAACAAACTAGTTACAAATAGAGATAGACAGTTGTATACAGATAGATAAGCCAGCTAGACAACAGTGTAACAGCTATAGAACAGTTATATTTTGCATGTAACAAAATAGATCTATAAATGAACGAACGCAGAAAAGGGAAGGGTATCCCCTGCTTACAGAAGTCCAGTGTTATAGGAGTTGGAGACTGGCTCAAACAAGTCTCACTTCCATCGTATCATACCTGCACATACAAACAAGCTAATTAGGGTTAGGGTTTCTTAGAGAAAGTTGAAACACGAGAGTATAGAGGGAGGAAGTTATCTGAGAGGCGAAAGTTAGGGTTTCTTTCTCAAAAACCTAGCTTAAATACTTCGGGTCAAATAACCCAATCCGACCCGCGTGTTTGTCCTTGAACCGAGCTACCCGAGTAACAATTGGTGCTCTCGTTGATTCATCATGGCTACACGTTCACAGGAAGAACTTGCTAAATTGCAAGCATTAGTCTTTTCTATTGCTGAATCTGTTCAGGTTATGAATGATAAATTCCAGGAACAGCTCGTTACTAATACAAAAATGACGGAGAACATGCAGACTCTATCAAATTCTTTACAATCATTACATTCTAAGGTTGATTCAGTAGATAAGAATCAGAATAAGGATTCGTCACATGTTTCTATTCATGACATTCATTCTACTCATTCATCATCTTCTGATTCTACTCTCCTTGATAATTTGTTAAAAGGATTGAAACTCGAGATTCCTAAATTTGATGGTGAGGATCCCTTAGGGTGGATTTCCAAAACTCAAAAATTTTTTAATTTCCATTCTGTTCCTGAGGCGCAACGTTTGGTTATTGCTTCTTTTGCCTTAGAGGGTAAAGCTTTAAAATGGTTTCAGTGGATGGAACTAAACAATCAAATTTCTAATTGGTCTCAATTTCTTAAATCTTTGGAAATTAGATTTGGCCCTTCTGAATACGATGATGTTCAGGGAAATTTAGCAAAATTGATTCAAATAGGATCTGTTGATGAGTATCAAACTGAATTTGAGTCCCTTTCTACTCGAACAGTGGGTTTGTCAGATAGCTTTCTGTTAAGCTGACTCAATCTGAGATGAATGCTCGTCGGGAGCAAGGATTATGTTACAATTGTGATGAGAAATATCACAGAAATCACAAATGTAAAGCTAAATTTCTTTTATTAGTTACAGATGATATAGGAGACAATTCTGGAATTTCATATGAGAATTCTCCTTTATATAGAAGACCATTTATCAGAAGAAGTACATGATGACTGTGCTATCAGTTATCATGCTCTCTCAGGCACTGTCATTCCTCGCACTATTCGATTTCAGGGGATTATACAGAATGAACCAGTGGTTATTCTGATTGACTCAGGAAGCACGCACAATTTTGTGCAAGGTCGAGTGGCTAAGCATCTCAATCTTCCTATATCAGCCTCTCCTCAGTTCAATGTATTAATTGGTGATGGTACTAAAATGATCAGCCAAGGGAAGTGTGAGCAGGTGAATTTTCAAATTCAAGGCTTATGTTTTTCTGATGATTTTTATGTATACCTATACAGGGTGCTGATATGGTGTTAGGAGTCCAATGGTTGCAATCTTTGGGACCAGTTACGATTGACTATAGTCAATTAACGATGCAATTTATGCATCAAGGCATTCTGGTGACATTACAGGGACAAAGAGATATTATCTCCAATTACTCATCATCAATTTCATAAGCTTCTTAAACGAAATGAAGTAGCTTCTTGCTTTCAATTTGTGGCTCAGGAGGTTGTTTATAACACATGTGAGATTACCACCAGCAACAAGGAATTACAATCCTTATTGGGCAGATATTCTCAGGTGTTTGAAGCACCTTCATCATTGCCTCCTTTAAGGGATATTCAACATCAAATTCATCTACATAGTGGACAGGACCAGTCAATGTTCGTGCTTATAGATATCCTCATTTTCAAAAGACAGAAATTGAGAAGCAAGTGACTGAGATGTTACAACAAGGAATAATTCAGCACAGCACCAGCCCTTATTCTTCACCTGTACTGTTGGTTAAGAAAAAGGACGGCACATGGCGATTCTGCGTTGATTATCGAGCTCTCAATCATGCCACTATTAAGGATCAGTACCCTATTCCCACCATTGATGAATTATTGGACGAATTATGTGGTGCTTCTGTTTTTTCTAAACTCGATTTGCGTGCGGGTTATCATCAAATTCGCATGCATCCACGAGATATTAACAAGACTGCTTTTAGGACACATGAGGGTCATTATGAATTTCTAGTAATGCCCTTTGGTCTTAGTAATGCTCCAGCAACTTTTCAGCACATTATGAATAGACTTTTCAGGTCATTTCTTCGAAAATTTGTCATTGTTTTTTTTTGATGATATTTTAGTATATAGTCATACTATGACTGATCACATTGCTCATTTGGACCAGGTGCTTCATATTTTACTAACAAATGACTTTTATCTTAAGCATTCGAAATGCCACTTTGGGAAGTCATGTATTGAATATTTGGGACATATAGTGTCTACACAAGGGGTCCAACCAGAAACCACTAAAGTGGAAGCAGTTCAGAAATGGCCTGTGCCTACTTCAGTTAAACAACTTCGTGCTTTTCTGGGCTTATCTGGCTATTACAGACGATTTATTCAGAATTATGCTACTATTGCTAGCCCCTTGACGGATTTGCTACAAAAGGATGCTTTTCTTTGGAATGAAGAAGCCACAAAGGCCTTTGACCAGTTGAAACAGGCTTAATTACAGCCCCTATTTTGGCATTGCCAAATTTTCAGGACACTTTTACCATTGAAACAGATGCATCTGGGTCAGGAATAGGAGCTGTTTTGTTACAGCAGGATCATCCTATTGCATTTTTCAGTAAGAAAATGCCAAAACACTTGGGCAAGGCCTCAGCTTATGTTCGGGAACTTTATGCTATTGTGGAAGCTGTTCGCAAATGGAGGCAGTATGTTCTGGGGTCTCATTTATTATTAAGACTGATCATCACAGTCTTAAAGAAATATTAACACAATCTATACAGACTCCTGAACAACAGAAATATTTGTCCAAATTAATGGGGTATGATTATACAATCCTATACAAAGCTGGGAAGGACAACAGAGTGGCAGATGCTTTATCTAGACAACACTGAGGATGGCACTTATTTGGCTTGGTCTGGACCAACATTTGCAATCATCCAGACCCTTAAAACAGAATACAGCACTTTGGAGGAATTTCGTAACATTATTTCTGCCCTAAAGGAAGGACAAATACTCAAATATACTCTGACATGGAGGAATGAGTTATTATATTTGGATACTCGAATTTTTTTGGTGCCTCAGTCCTCCCTCATTCCCCACTTATTGTCTGAGTTTCATATTTCCCCTTCTTCTGGGCATTTTGGCTGTTTGAAGACATTTCGAAGAATTTCTTCAGAATTTTTTTGGGAAGGACTCAGAGAAAGGGTGGAACAATTTGTTAAAACTTGTTTGATATGCCAACAAGTTAAATATTCTACCCGACACCCCTCTGGCTTGTTAAGTCCTTTACCCATTCCAGAAGAATTTGGGAAGATGTCAGTATGGATTTCATTACTTCTCTTCCAAAATCCCAAGGTTTCACAGTCATTTTGGTAGTTGTGGATCGACTCTCTAAATACTGTCATTTAGGAGCATTGGACACCCACTATACAGCTACCAAGGTAGCCTCTTTATTTTTGCAAATGGTTGTTAAACTACATGGTTTTCCTCGAACAATTGTTTCTGATCGAGATGCTGTTTTTATGAGTCGCTTTTGGAAAGATCTTTTTTCCTTAAGTGGTACAAAATTATTAACCAGTAGTGCCTATCACCCTCAGAGTGATGGTCAAACAGAGGTTATGAATCGCACCTTACAACAATATTTGCGATGTTATACTATGGATTGTCCTCACAAATGGGTATCTTATTTACCTTGGGCTGAATATGCTTACAACACATCCTATCATGAAGGAGCAGGGATCACACCATTTCAAATAGTTTATGGCAGACCTCCTCCTTCGATTGCATCTTATATGAGGGGTGCTTCAAGATTGGATGCAGTGGATCAAGAGTTAAATACACGAGATGAGCTTTTAGTTTCTCTTAAAGCTAAATTAGCTCAAGCTCAGGATCGAATGAAACATTTTGCTGATAGAAAGAGAACATTCATGGAATTTAAACCAGGGGATCTGGTCTACGTTAAATTACAGCCTTACAGACAGATTTCCCTATCTTTGGAAAAGACTCACAAACTTTCCAAACGATTTTATGGACCATTTGAAGTTTTGCAGAAAATTGGCTCTTGTGCCTATAAAGTGAAATTACCCTCTTATTCCAAAATACATGATATTTTTCATGTGTCCTTACTGAAGCCAGCAAGGGGAGCCACTGAGACTCATCTTGATTTACCCACAGAGACAATACATAACCAACCGTTAATACAACCGTTGGTTATTTTAAATGAGAGAACGATTTTTTAGAAATAATCAGCCTACTAAACAAATTTTGGTCCAGTGGCAAGGGTTACCACCAGAAGATAGCTCGTGGGAAGATTGGGACAGTTTTTCTCAGATCTATAAAGATTATAACCTTGAGGACAAGGTTTCCTCTCCACAAAGGGAGAAATCTGTTATGAATAACAGATATTCACAACGGAACAGAAAGCAACCAGCATGGATGAGGAATTACATTCCGTAAGAAGACTTAGTTACAAATAGATTCTTTCAGATGTAACAAACTAGTTACAAATAGAGATAGACAGTTGTATACAGATAGATAAGCCAGCTAGACAACAGTGTAACAGCTATAGAACAGTTGTATTTTGCATGTAACAAAATAGATCTATAAATGAACGAACGCAGAAAAGGGAAGATCCCCTGCTTACAGAAGTCCAGTGTTTAGGAGTTGGAGACTGGCTCAAACAAGTCTCACTTCCATCGTATCAACCTGCACATACAAACAAGCTAGTTAGGGTTAGGGTTTCTTAGAGAGAATTGAAACACGAGAGTAAAGAGGGAGGAACTCATCTGAGAGGCGAAAGTTAGGGTTTCTTTCTCAGAAACCTAGCTTAAATACTTCGGGTCAAATAACCCAATCCGACCGGCGTGTTTTCCTTGAACCGAGTTACCCGAGTAACAAAATGCCAAAGTGCAACCTTCAAATACCTATTACTTATGCAAATACTTAGGTAATTGACATGCAAAATAGCAAAACTATAAGAAATTCAAGATTTCGGGAAAAACTGAGCAAAGATGACTCAAAAATGATATTATTGATGATAACCGATGTGCTCATTCTCTTAGGATGTACATATATATGCAAGCTATAAAGTTATCAAAAATAGAATACAAAATCTACCAAAAATAGAAATGCACTAAAACATATAGATAGAAAGTAGATGAAAGGACAAGTAAAATACCATAGATAGCATACAAAATGAAAGTATCCATAAAAAGTTATGAAAAATCTAAAACTTTCCCAAATGTAATAATTGTAATTTTGAGAGCCTGAATAAAGGAATTTTCCCTAAAGATATGGTTTGATTCATTCCTTTTAAGATAGGTTCATGAGATCATAAAACCTTCATAACTAGTCTATTTCCCATTTTGTTAGGTGCATGTTCTTCACTGTTTCCACCGCATCACTTTGATTTGATTTTGATATAGACAAAGAGAACTTATTTGCAAAGCCATTTAAAAAATAATTCATCCCAATACAGCATTGGCATAACTCTAAACTTAAGAGGATCTTACTTTGCCTCTTAAATTTCTTCAGCTACTTACTACATGTTGAACAAACAACTAAACATCTTATTCTTACAACATGCAAAACTTGCATGAAAGAATATATAAAATCATGATATGTTGATTCGCTTACAAATGCCAGATAGTAATCTCCTATACACCTATTGATTGCAAGAATAACTAGATGATATAAGCATTCAAATTCCAAAATTTGTTAGATAATTTGAAATTATGGGGAAAAGAGCAGTAATGCCACCCTATAAATCAATTAATGATCAAGTAAAACTATTTCTTTACCCTAAGGCATACAATAAATGTGAAACTCGTAATTTGTCAAATAAGGCAATTTCCTAAAAATCATTATACATAAAATTAATAAAAAGATAAAACAAATGCCACAAATGGCAATAAAAACGAAGTTTCCTATTCATAGTTATAGCAATATGAAATATCTAGTGTGAAATAGCAAAAACATAATTTTGATGGCCAAAATGAGCAAATTTCCTAAAAAGGGTCATATTTCATGAGCAAACCTAGTATATTTTGAGTGTTTGTCTGCTTTCCATCGAAATTGGTCTTGAAATGAAAATTTCAAAATCACCCAAATTTAAGAAACTACCATTACTATTTTCAATCTCATTTTTCCATCAGCTCATTTGCTATCTCTTCTACCACATCAATTAAGAAAGATGTTGTATATTGTTTTAGATCTATTTGTTGTAATATTATCTTCGTCTAGTCAAAAGTAATAATTTTTTACTAAAGATGGTCTCTCGACATTGTCACTCCATAGGCAACCAGAAAAAAACCATTTTATAAGTGAGAGCAAATCTATAACTCAAGTGAGAGGAAAGCTATCAATGCCATAACAAGAAACAAGCATAAGCAAATATCTGCAAGTTCTCAAGCATACAATATGTATGGGCAACCATATGGAATATAATATCGCATAAGAGATGTAATCTACAGATCAAAGGTAAGAGTTTTTTTTTTTTTTTATTCTTTCTATATTATTGCATCCCTTATTAAGTGGGAAGGATGCAAATCAAATACCCAATAATTGTAAGCAAGTGCCAAACATAGTTTTTTTTTTCCCTTAATTAGTAGTTTGAACCGACAAGATTTGATGGTTAAGGGCATTACATATTATATGTAAGTAAGCAATGAGTCTTACTGCTTTTAAATGGGAAAAGAAAGAGGCAAGACTTGCAGGTTACTCAAAACCCAAAAGAAACTTGCATTATTCTTCTTCCTTATGCACTACGATTCATCCACAAGGTCTCACCTTCTCTCTCTCTTTTCTCTCTCGATTCTCATAAAATATGCCATAGATTTTTTTTTTCCTTCAAATTTTGTGAAAATGTTATGCTTTATGTATGTATAGGTCTCGATACAAGGAAGGTTGCGGTTTTTTCATTTTTTTATAATTAATTTTTCTCATTGAAGGTTAGTGAAATTATTTTCGCTGTTGATGATATTGTATTGGAGTAGAGATCCTTAATATGTAGTGTTTATTTTTTGTTTTTAGTTTTATTCCTAGTAATTAGTGTTTGATGTTGTATGTAGCTTGTTAGCATATATATTATATGTCATGATATGTGATATAACACATGTGATTGATAGGTTTGTTATGTTTTAATTTGCATTTGATGATGTTATTGATGTTTTGTATGTTATAATATGAAATATAGATATATACTAACAATTTATACATTATGACGTAGCATATACATATGACATATTACTATAATGCTACCGTTGCTGTTGTTAGGTGTTAGGGAATATAAGATATTTATTTATTTATTTTGTAAATAATTTTTATCGAAAAGTTGGGTTTTTTCAACAGTATAATAATGTTAGCTAAAATTGATTATTCACTATATGAAATGTCGATATTTTTAAGAAATCTCGCAATAATTTTTCTTTTAAAAATCGGCAGTTTCGTTTTAAGAAATTGTATAGTTTTGCTATAAATTGCATTTATTTCTTATTAGAAAGAATTATTTGTTCAATAAATGTTGTAATATATTATCTATTATTAAATTAGGTAATTTTTTAATGAAAATTATATTATTTAATGAAATTACTGTTAAATTTAGGTCAACAAGTTTTATGTTTAGTCATGTATAGAATGTCTTAAAGTAATTAATTAGTAGGGAAAAAATTTGGCGACAAATTGCTATAGTAGAGTAAGACTCCTTGGTATATTACTATTGGAACCTGAATACATATGGCACATTACTCTTGACTGAACATCAAGGAAGTATGTTCATAGAGTCAAGGGTATTTTAGTAGCAGCAATACACCATAAGTGGGTAGATAGGTTGATTAGATGCTCGTGTAGGATTGCCTGAACTTGTATAGAATGTCTTAAAGTAATTAATTAGTAGGGAAAAAATTTGGTGACGAATTGCTATAGTAGAGTAATACTCCTTGGTATATTGCTATAGGAAGCTGAATAGATATGGCATATTACTCTTGATTGAACATCAAGGAAGTATGTTGATAGAGTCTAGGGTATTTTAGTAGTAGCAATGCACCATAAGTGGGAAGAAAGGTTGATTAGATGCTCGTGTAGGATTGCCTAAACTTGTTATGGTAGACTATTCAAATGATCAAGTACTATTTTTTTATCCTAGATAAAGTCATGAGCGTACTCAAGATGAACTTTCTATGGTGAGATGTTGGATGGAATCAATGATATTGATGACGCTTTTAATAATGTAAACACAGGTAATGATAGTATCCAGGATGTGCACCTACCATATGTTGACCATGTTGATCAATAATTTTTTAAGGAATTAGCCACCAATTTTAGTGATCAGTTGGGGAGGATGGGTGGTTTTGATATAGTTGACAAAGACGATACTAATAAAGAGATGGAAATAGATGGATGATGATGTTTGAAAATGCAAAATGTCTAGTGTATATGGGGTATGGTATGCCAAGTTTTGAGCATTATTGATAATGATATGAATAATGAATTTGAAGGTTAATGACAAACAAGATATTAAGATGTTTCATCAACAGCTTGTGTTCGTGAAAAATCAGTTAATAGATGACAACTTGTTACACTCTTTGATGCGTGCTTGGCACGGATGTGAATTCACTCTGTAAGTTCCCGAATTTTTGGATCCAAATTAAAGATCTAAACCCTAATCAGAAGTCAAATAGATTCTTAAGTCAACCAAAACCCTAATTTACCGTAACCGCTTAACTCCGGCATTGCCGTTTTCTCAAGCCCTAGAAAACAAAGTTGGAAAAGTTAGCTACTATAGTTCGTAATAGCTATAGATTATATAAAAATATCAGATTGAAGGAATTCGAGTGTCATTCGAACCCGATCGGACATAGTTCTTGAAAAATGTGTCTGGAAGCCCGGAATAGGAAAAATATTCCAAATACACCATTAGACTTGTAAAAATATGAGATTTCTAAAAATATCAATTTCATAATTTTTCGGTAGCTAAAAATATCAGATATCGCTTTTATACATATATTTTCTTACTACCGGTATTAAATTGTCATTTCTACTTTTACATTACACTATTTTCTACTATTCTACACTATTCATCTATCTCTACTTTTTCTTACAACCTACTCTTACAAACCATACACCTATTTCTTACATATTTTCATTTCCAATACAACTTCACATCTTTCATTTCTTACTTTTAATTAACAAAATAACAAAAAAATAACTTTTTGGTCTTTCCCATGCTTGAAATTGCACCGGCCCCCCCTCTTGATGCCCTCAATTTGTTTTATTTTTCATTTATTTAATTAACACAAATTATCTCCCACATTTTCCTATAAATATCCCCTCATACCTTCACTTCTTTCACACCACTTCTTCTCTAAAGTTATTATACCAAAATTTCTCTCAAAATCTCTCAAGAGTTCTTTCAAGAAGTTCTTCTTAGTTTAGCTTCTTTTAGGTAAGAATTCCTTCAAGATTTCTTTATGTTCATCTACTTAGTATGAGCTTAGTGTGTGTTTTCTAAAACCATGAAGGTTAAGAAAGCAACAATAGGTTCATACTTTGTTTTTGTTCATAATCATAATTCCTTTATGTTCATTTATGTTTCTTTTATGTTCATAATTATCTAATATATCTATATAGCTATATATATATATTTAGAGCATATAAGCTCATAGTCTTATAATTTATTTACCTTTCATGCAATTTATTTACTTCATTGCAATTTATTTAATTTCAAGTTGATTTTAAGACTAGTCATTCTAGTCTTAGACTTGTCCTCATCAAGTCAAAATAATTCTTTTTCTTTTCCCTTTTTTTTGGGACTAGTCTTTTCTTAGTCCCGGGGTACCTTGATGAAGCTAAGGTCCCAATACTTGATTTATTTCTTTATATGCCTATTCTTTTAAGTTATGATGTTCTTTACATATTTTTATAGCTTATGATTCATATTCATGCATGAACATAATGGTTTTGTCTCAACAAAATAAATGAAGGAAATGTTTTCTTAAGATAAAATGTTCTTCTCTAGAAGTAAAATATGGAGTTAATGTTTAGAGGAACTTATAAGAGATTTTACAAACATACAAAAGACTTATGAAGTAAATAAAAGTTTTACAATAACTTCATCTTTTTCTAAGAAGAACCCCTTTTCATTAAAATTAAATAATCCCAAGAAACCAAGGAACTAAAATATTCTTGTGAGAAAATTATCATAACTTTTACCAAATTGTTGGAATCTAAGTTTAGAAAACAAAACCACTCCTTAGGAATTTAAAGAAATTAAATTTAGAAAAAGAATATTTATCCCAAACAACTTAAGTTCTTTCGAAAGTAAAATAAATATTCTAATAAAATCTCAAGTTCAAAGTCTTTTGAAATCTTACTTCCCATAAGTTGAGAAAACTTCATTTACTTCATACATTGGTTATGAGTCATCACATATATGGATATACCTTTCAAAAAGTTTGCAAAATACTTGAAATATTTATCTTTTCAAATGAGCTTTGATTACAAAAAGGAAAACAAGTTTTGCAAAATCGTAGCAAATCTGGTCGCTATCCTTTCGGAACCCAAAAGACTTAGTTTTATGAAAATAAGCTTAGAAATGCGTAGATCTTTTCGAGTAGGTAGAAAACGGTATATTATACGCGAAATTTCCAGTTAAAATGAGCAAGTTATGGCCATTTTAAGTTGGAATTTCCCTTTATACGATTTTTACCGCGATTTTAAGAGAAACTTTGAAACTTCAAAAATAGAAGTTTTATGAAAGACTCATTTTGGGTGTTTCATTTTGTTTAGGTGACGAGGGACCCGAGATCGTCTATCCAGAGGATTATTTTGATTAGACCTACCGAATTATGGAGTGAGTTAATTCTTTTCCTAAGTTACATTTCCTTCTTTATGCTTGTAATTAGTGGAACTAGAAATTTAGGAAAAGATAAATGAACAAATGTTATGAAATAATTGTTGAATGAAAACTAAGTATATCGAAAGACGATATGTTAAATAAAAGTGTGACTTTTGTATTGATTTGATGAAATTATGGTTGATCACTTTTAACATGAATCCAACTTATATGTTTAAATGTTAAATTAAATTCATTCATGCATATCATGCTTGTGAGTCGCATTTATTTCACTACTATTCTTCGTGTGGGGAAACGAGGAAGTAGTAGTGGTGGCTAGTAGGAGCCGGTAAGTCTACATGGGCAGTAGGAGCCAGGAAGTCTACAGGGCAAGCAGAAGCCGGTAAATCTGCAAATATTGATGGTCGTATGGGCCTGTAACCACCCAACCCTTGTCATGGAGGGCGTTAAATCCATGCTACACTCGACTTTCGGTTAATCTTGTGTATTTGGTTGATCATGTGATTGTTGCATTACATATGCTTGAATTAAATGACTTGGTTGTCATATGGAAATGTTATATAGTTAGGAATTATCTCACTAAGTAAGATTTGCTTATACTTATAGTTTTCTATTACAGTATGATTATCTATGGTTGGCCCCGAGGAGCCCAGTGTGCCAGGTATGAGCTTACGCTACTAGGAGTTTTTGGAGGAAGTTTATGTATTTTTAGTTTTGAACATAGACTTCTAGGAAAAATCTCTATAGTAGACGTATGTGATAGTTATTTTATTTGTTATTAGTATAGTTGATTAAAGACTTTGAGGGGAGAATGCCCCTAAGATGATGTACGAACTTATTATGAATGAAGTCTTATGATTATACATTTAAGTTATGCTTGCTTTTGCTATCTATTTAAACGTAATACCCTGTGAGTCTCCTACTATCTTGGAAGCACGCCTTGCATATGATATCGAAGCTCCTGCGTGACTATGGATTGTCATTCATTAGCTTTATATTATATGCGGCGGACTGTCACGTTTAGGGTACCCTTGACACACTCGGGCTCTAAGAATCAAGAAGGTAGACCTTGACCCAATGAGACATTTAGATCTAGATATGAAACTAAACGAACCTTGGTATGATAAGATGGAATTGACCTCGACTCTATGGTTGAGTAATCCAAAGAGTCTTGATATGATGATCGCGACCCTATTGGATATACTGACCTAGAACCTTGGTATAATGAAGAACTTAACAAGAATCCAAATTCTTGAAGAAATTCTAAGTTCTCAAAAGAACTCAAAGAGAAAGGAATTCTCTCAATTGTATTTTCAAAGGAAAATATGTTCTATAATCTGTCTTTTACATTAAACAATTAGGACTATATGTAATAGACTAAGGAAAGTCAAAAGTCACAATTATAAATAAAAATTGCTCATAACAAAAAGGCTAGCGGCCTTAATTATATGCCGGTCGCATTAAATAGTCACAGCGGCGGCATTAGAATTTTTAATTTTGGTCATTGTTTACACCGGATGAAAGCCGACAGCCCAAATCTCTACGCCACCGGCATACTTGGAACACTGGCGACGTATACAGGTGGTGTACAATTCCTATAACTTCCGATTTGAACGCATATTGTTCTACAATTCTAAGCTGGTGGCACTAGTCCTTGCACTAGCTGTGTTCTCCTTAAAACAGGCGGTGTTGGTGTCCTCTTAGCCTCATTTAACGTGATGAATTGTCTCGAATCATCACCATTGATTCCTATTATGTTGAATAGCTTTAGTTCTCCTTTTGGGGTTGTTTTAATATTCTTTGCATACTCCTCCATGAAGTTCTTGCAATATCCATTGAATTCATCCGTAAGTTTCTTAACTTGAACTTGTCGTGGTGAGCTTGGTGTAGTCAGGTCTTCATCACTCTTCTTATTACAATGTTCGTAAGATACTAAGGCAGTTAAGCATAAATTTAAATATAATTCATTCTTTCTAAAACGATTATGTACTATTTAAGAAAGAATTTTAGAACCTTGATATAGTTGTCCGATGTTTAGAAAAATTTAGAGGAAAGTTCACACGAGAAAAGAGAATGTGTGTGTCACGCCCCAAGGGATACCCTAAACGTAACAGTTCACTACACTCAATATTAAAGCTTAAGTATGACAACCTTACCACTCCCAAAAGCTTTGATATTACGTGTAACGCGTGCTCTCATAAAATTTAGAGGACCATACATGGAATTATGAAGCTTAAGAAGATATAATAATAGATTAAGAAAAGAGGATTCATAATATTCGTTTATTCATAACAATGATCTTACAAAGCTTAGGGACATTTCCCTTATTCACAAATCTATTATAAGAGTATTTCTATAGCTTATCTTGAAATTCCTTAACTAAAAGGGAAATACCTGGCTGCAGGGTCCACGTGGTCTCAACTCTCAACCACAAATATGTGAACTACAAAAGATATCTATAGGGGTATAAGCTAATAGGCTTAGTGAGAACTATTTCCATAAATAACTTCTTGTAACAAAATTCAAACAAGTTGTTTAAGCAAACAAATGAAATGCAACATACACGTGGGCAAACAAGGCATATAGTTTTCTCGGAACTATATGTTGAATGGATTTACACCCTCCATTCGAGGTTTGGTGATATGTAACCTTAAAACAAGTAGTTTTAGTTAAAAAGATTTATGCTTTCAACCAATATCACCAATCATATGAAGTCTACTCGAATTGAGCTTTACTTTTGGATCTTCTGCCAAGCATTTCCTTAATGTCGCCAAGCAATCGCTTTCGGTCACTCTTACCAAGTATTGCTTTCGACATGAGCTACAATCCTTCTCACCAAGGATAATAACTCAATGCAATGTGACTCACTTCATGGTATGCATGAATCCATTTGTTTATGATATCATAACATTATTATTATTAGATTTAAGGTGATCAAAGAATCTCATACAAATCAAATGTTATACTAAAACAACCATTAAATCAATTCTAGCCTCGCTATTCTTAGGATTCTTTCAAAGAATTATCTTACATACATATCCATTTATCTTTTCTTCATTTCTAGTGCAACTAAATTACAAGCACAAATAAGTATAGCATTTTAAGGAAATAAACTTATAATGTCATGTCGACTATTCTTCTACACAGATGAGTCGCTCACACAATCCTCTTAATCCAAATAGTCCTCGAGGCATAGGTATTCTTCGTCGGAATCACCTAGCCAAAGAAAATACCCAAAATGAGTATTTTTTGATGATATTCTTGAAATTTGACAAAACAATGTCATAAGAACATCAAAGCTCGTATAAAGGAAAATTCCAATTTAAAATGGCCATAACTTGGTCATTTTAACTCGGAATTGCACATATAATATACCGATTTCTACCTACTCAAAAAGATCTATCCATTTCTAAAACTATTTTCATCAAAATAAACCTTTTAGGCCCCGAAACAGTGGTGATCAGATTCACCACGAATTTTCCAACTCAAAAACAATTTTGAATCAAACTTTAAATCATTCAAAATTTGTTTGATAAATACTTAGTTATCTATATAGTTGAAAAATCCTTTTTTTATAGCTACATAGCTCATATTTATTCATGCTCAAGTATTCGTTCGTCCATTCATGTTTCTTTGAGTTAAAACAATGACAATTTGGTGTTTTAGAAATCTATAGTTTAAGAAAATTTATTTTGTAAATCTTTTAAAATGAATACTTTGATTCTTTTATTTTCAAAGAATTTCCTTATGTTCGACTTATTTATTTTCCTAGATGACTTTTTGAAAAGCAATTTTCTTTTTTTCTACATTCTCTTCATTAGTGTTATTTTTCCTATTTATTTTCTATACAATTTTTCTTTGACCATTTCTTTGAAAAGATCTTAGTTTGAAAATTCCCATTCCTTTCCCATGTTATGTTTTTCATAGAAATAATTTTTGTATAAAATATCATTTTCTTTTTGAAAAACAAAGTGGAATAACAAATGATTTAAAAAAGCTTTTCATAACAAAAATAGTTTCTAAAATTGTAGTGAGTTCTTCTAATAACATGAAAAGGAATGACTTTATTTTTGTTAAACCATAGATTTTATATTTCATGTAAACTTATTCCCAATTGATAAAATCTCCTTTTTATTAATTATTTTTGGAAGTTGAAAAATTTGGTCAATAATCTTAATAAACATGATTTATGAGAAATAATAACAAACAAAATTTAACATAAATAATAAATAAAGTCAAGTATTGAGAGTCTTAGCTTCTTCAAGGCTCCCAGGACTAAGAAGTAGACTAGTCCTAAAAGAAAATAAAATAAAAGAAAAAAATTTGTTTTGACTTGATGAGGACAAGTCTAAGACTATAGACTAGTCTTAAAATAGCAAGAAGTAAATAGATTGCAATGAATAAATAAATAAATTGCTTTGCATGAAAATAAATAAATTACAAGTGAGCTTATATACTCTAAAAATATGTATACATATAGATACATAATAATACCTAGATATAATAACAATAACATGAACAAAATAAAACAATATAATCATAAATGGATTTTCATGAATAAGAACATTCCATAACACTTAGTCTTTGGAAACTCACACCATGGTCATGTAAAGTTACATGACATGAGAAGAAGAAGATAATAAGAGAAGTTTACCTAAAGAGAGTTTTTGTAGTGTTATGTGGTTATGGGTTTTGTTGTACGTAGAAAGTGGTTTTGTAATTATTTTGGGAGGATACTTGGATTGAATTTTGAGAGGAGAATTTGAGAGAGTTTTTGTAGAGAATTTTGTGAGTAGTAATTGTGTGAAAGAAGTGAAAGAGTGGGGGGAAGGGTATTTTATAGGAAAATGTGGAGTGATTTTTTAGTGATTAAAATAAAAGAAAAATAAAACAAATTGAGGGAGATGTTTGTTGGGGTTGGGGGGGGGGGGGGGGGAGGTGGGGGAGGGGGCGCGGGGTGTGCTGGCCATGTAGAGGGAGTGAGAGAGTGTGTGTTTTGTTTTGTTTTTTCGTTGATTAAATCAAGTAATAAATAAGGTAGATGTGAAATAAAGTTATGGGAAAGGTAAAAAGTAAAAGTTATAGATTATAGTGTGTGTAAGAGTAGGTGTAAGAAAAAGTAGAGATAAAAGAATAGTGTAGAATAGTAATGAATAGTGTAATGTAAAGTAGATATGACTAATAAAATACTAGTAGTAAGAAAATACACGTATAATTGCCATATCTATTATTTTTACTTATCGAAAAATTATAAAACTGATATTTTTGAAATCCTTATATTTTTACGAGTCTAATGGTATATTCGGAATATTTTTACTATTTCGAGCTCCGAAACACGTTTTTCAAGAACTGTGTCCAATCAGGTTCAAAACAATTTACAGTTTTACGAATCTGATCTTTTTAAGTTTCCTTAGATAATTACACACTATTCTATATACTAAACTCTTACTTACTTTCTCCGAGTTACGTAATCAAGATTACCGGACTTAAGCCATTATGTCTAACTAGGGTTTTGTTGACTTTAGGGTTTCGGTTGACTTTCATATTAGGGTTTTAAGCTAAACCGATTCCAAAAATTTAGGGGTTTACAGTGTGGGTTAAAAGTCCTACAGTAATTACCATTGACTCTTAGTCTATAGTGCCTATTTATATGTCAAAAGACAATGCCCAGGTTAAGATGGCATAGGGAAAACATTGTTGGTGAGGCAAGAATATTGAGACATCCTATGAACTCTGTGCATTGGAAGGCTTTGTATGTCAATCAGTTTCACATTGGATCCTCAAAACATGAGGCTTGTTCTTGTCACAAATGGGTTTAATCCACATCCAAACTTGAGCATCAGATATAATGCATGCTAATACTTCTGTTTTTTTTTTTTTTTCTTTTTCAAAATATTCCACCATGGAGATGCATGGAAGATTCTCCTATCATGTTGTCCCTCTCAATGTCAAACCTGAGATCACCAAGTAAATACAATAATGTGTGTCGTGACTCCAAATAGAGGTCTAGTAGGATTTACATAAAGCTATCATACCACGTGTGCACCCGTAACATGAGAGCCATCTTGTATGTCAGAGTATGCAAGACTCTATTTGTTTATCAATGTTTATCATATAAATGATATAATATATTATAGGATTTCAACTATGGAATCCGATTTTCCAATTTCTACTAGGATCGCAGAGAATCGGTATCCCCTACCAAATAGTGAAAGTGGGTTTCAAACTACAACATACAAAATTCAAAATTTATCTAATTTACATTCTAAGTTTCCATATCCTATATCTCTATCTTCAATAAAGTTTGTTGGAGAAGTTCTCATCACACATTCCTAGCCCAGTCCCAACTAGTATTAATCCTGCACAAAAACTGTTGGGGGGTGAGCGAACCACAGGCTCAGTGAGATAACTTGACCAGATCACACATCAAATAATAGCAAACAAGTATAATTATCAATCGTATGTAATGCAACAATCAAACATATGCACATTACAAGCTTGGATGATCTAGAATCCAAAGCAAGATGAAGATTTACACCCTCTTCATCGGGGTTGAAGGAACTCGATTCTATGGTCCACCTACCCAGGAGAAACTAAGTATACATGAATGCCATGATCCTCATTGTAACTATCTCTTTACACTTTAGGCACTCAATTCCTGTTTTAAACCTTAGAAACTCTACTAAGTGTTAGTCATTTCACAGCAATACCATGGGCAGCGTCCTTCATTTCCAATTAGTTCCCATGGAATTGACGGAACAAAGGTAATCTTGCATAGAACTAATAGCCTCTTGCCTAGAAAAACCAAGCATTACTAGAAAACCGAAATACTAACACGTAGTAGGCTTCCACACCTCCAAATGCAGTCTATGCAAATCGTGCAATGCATGTCTGTTTCATTTATAGTACCAATAGTAGTTAATCCAGTTTAAGGCGATCATACGATTTACAAACAATCATCAACATGCTTCATACAATATTTACCATGGAATAGAATTATCACTTATATTATGTTAATTTGCCATTCAATTATACACCACAGATCATGCATTATTCCTAATCCCACATGCATATCAATTGAATGTATATTAATCCAAATGTAACTATACTACAAGCACAAATAATGTGATAAAGTCAAGTAACTCATCTGTGGTCATTGCTAAACTATTGTATACGCTATCGATAATCCGAAAATTGATTTAATTTCCTATGAAAGGAAATAACAGATATTTATTATTGGATTATTTCTGTAAGAGAAGTCTTTCTATAATTTAAAGGTATTGATCTCTATCGTCGGATATTAGACTAAGTTCGTTATATTAATTATTGTATCGTTAAATAATTTAATTGAATTCTTATAGGTGCTTAACTATTTCGTATCGATAATTGATACAGTTTTTATTAAGGTTTTAGTTTCTATAGTAAAGAATATTTATCTGTTATTTGTTTTTATTCTATTTCTCTCAGTTTTAATTGCTATCTATATTTTTTTATTCAAGAGGTTTGTCTTTTCTTAAGTTCTACTACTTTTAGTAGAAGGTTTTTATTTATTAATTCTTTGCCCGTCAGCCTTATCTGTCTCTCAAATTGGTATTTTATTTATTTAAGGGTATTTTCTAGTAACTATACCTTTCAAAAGTTAAAAATCGTATATCTATGGAGTTTAGATATGTCAAATTTTTATTATACTTAAATTTTATTTTTATGGCAAAACAACTAAGTTTAATACTACAATATTATCAGTAATATTAGTTTGAAATATTAATATCAATATTAGTAATAAATACAAGTATAAGAATAACAACAATTTTAATACTATTAGCAAATAATAATACTAGTGACAAAATAATAATAGTATTGATGATAATATAGATATAGTGGCGTTAACGTGAAAATAACAGTATTAATAATTATTCATGACTCGTGATGAAAATATCAACAATACTAAATACTATACTTAGTAGTCATAATAATAGAAATAATCATAATTATACTTATAGGAATAACAATAACATTGATGTTGGTTTAAAAGTGAAACTGAGTGAATTCTAGTTTGTGATTTCTTAAAGTATTGATTCTTATAGAAAAAGATTTTTTATTGTTTAATTCTTTTAAGTTTCTTTTGATTGTATATTATTTTAGAGGATCTCATTTAAGCCTTCATTCATATCCTAAGCTCATTCATAATTTATAAAGGTATTAATATGTGTAATTTCTATGAATTTGTTCATAATACTTTTCTTGTATTGTAGAACTCCTAATCATGCTTTTAAAGCTTGTTTTATCAAGTTTTATGTTCGTATAAGGTCTTAGAAGCATTAGACATGAATTTAGACTAGACTAGATGAAATTTGAGTCATGTTTTATCCACTTTATTCCTAAATCCGAATTTACTATTATCATATTTATAATATTTTTAAGTTGTTGTCTTCCCTAGTTGACAATATCTAAACATTCCTAATACATCAACAATCCATCTACTTGAATTCATCAATGAATTAAGAACTTCTTCCAACCGCATAACTTTCTTTCAATGTTCAACAATTCATCCTAAAGTCTATACATAAGCATAACAAAGATAGGTTGATGGTTTAGAAATTATCTTGATTTGGAATGGAAAAAGGATTTTCAAGAATCAAACCTATATCAAAGGTTAAATAATGAGTTCTTAACTAAATTAGAAGTTAACAACATTAGTTATAATGGAAGCTTAATAATTCTAACCAATATTCTTACCTTGTTAAGCTAGTGTTCCCCTCTTGGATCTTATGATAACCAAGACTTTTTTACTTAATTTTGGATGTTCTTGGAGAAGGGAATTGATGTTCTTGATGTGCTTAGTGTGTGGATAGGATATGAGAAGTAAGCTAGGGGGTTTATGGTAGATCTTACAAGGGTTTTTAAGCTTTCTAGGTGGAAGGTTGCAAAGGAAAAGAAAAATAAAAGGGATGGACGCACTTCCTTTTGTAGCTATATTTTTGGGGTGATTTTGTGGGAGTTATGAGCTCAATTTGTAACTATCTTAAGCTTATATATATGTACTAAGGCTAGGCTAAGTTTTGGAGGCTAAGGAAAGGGTTTTGGGCTTAAAAAAGACTCAAAATTGTAGCTGGAAATTCCTATACGAATTTGGCAATTTAGAGTTACAAATTTGGACTTTGTTTTGACTGATTTGTGGCTAACTTTGAGGGAATTAATTGTGTTTTTTTGGTAGTTAATTAATGCCATTTATGTGTGTAAAATTAGGAGCTCAACTTGTGTAAAAATCGGGTCAAAATCTGTTGAAGTTTGAAGTTTGAAAAATTAACATTTCTGGAACATTTTCCTCTTGATTTTTGGACAGATTTTAGATCCAATTTTCTAATTAATTATTAGTGTGTGAAGTGTCCATTTAAAGGCTCTCTATTGGTGTTTAATTAGTAAAAAATATCAGCTCAATTAAGCTTAGGAATCTTGCAAAAATCGAAGCTCAATTTGGGTAAGTGTGCTACTGTTTCTTGTTGAATTTTTCCCCTATTGCAGCAGTTATGATCCGATTTTTGCAAGGATAGTTGGAGCGGTTGTGGTTGTTTATTTGAGCTGAAATTCTCCTCATTTATTTTTGATTACATGTGGAGTGTTGTGGTTGGATTGTAAGTCAATTTCATTTGGAATTTAGAACTCAAATTCGGATCAAAGTTGGGCAAAAAAAAATGGAGCTATGCAGTTGGAAATTCACTTACTGCTGTATCACGAATTTGAATTCCAAGTTGCTGCTATTTTCCTCTTCCATTTGGTCTGTAATTCTTGCAAATTAAATGTGGATTACAGGTGTAGCTTTTAGGTTAGTTGGGGTGTCATTTTCAAGTGGAATTTTGGTGTAAAAATCGGAGCAAAGTTGGGTAGAATTCAGTTGGTTGCAACCGAGAAGGACCAAGTACTGCTTCTGCTCTGTTTTACGAAATGCTCTGTTTTCATCCATGTCTTGCTCGGTGTGTGGAGGTGTTGTGTGCATGAAGTGTGGTGCTTGCTCGTGTGCGTGGAGTCCCAGCCGTTGCTTGTTGGATGCTGCTGTGCGTAAGGGACTTCTACTAGATCATTTCCGTTTGCTGCGCGTGGGAGGGAAGCAATTCTACGCGTAGAAAAATGTGACACCAACTCCTCTGTTTCAAGCCGAAGACTTTTGCTCATGAACTACAGCCGAATTTCTGCTCCAGCGGGATTAATATTTGCTAGAGCCAACTTTTCCTATTCAACTTGATTTGCAATCTCTACGTGAAGGATTATGTCTAATCTGATTACATAATGTAATTTTCGATTCTAGCGGTGGTTTCAATTTGCATCGTTTTATATCTATTTATTTATTTATTTATTTATATTTTTTCTTTCTTTCTTTTGTTCCGTGGAAATCCATTCTGTGCGTGGAAAGATTCAGCCAATTCCTCTGTTCACATGATCTTCTCCTTCTAGCGTTTTGCATTTTGTTTTGTTTTATTTATTTATTTATTTGTTTATTTGCTTATTATTTGAATAATAGCTAATTAAAATCATTTAACACTATTAACTTATAAACGTATTTTTATAACCGTTATGTATAAGTTTATTGAAATAGAGTTTTCCTATGTTACGATAAAACTCTATGTTGTTTATACATACAAATTTTTAATTTCGAGTTTACACAATTAATCATCTTTTTTTTTGTATTTTAACTTACGTGATTAAATTTTTTAAGTTCAATAAATTGAATTGGGAACTAAGTCTTAATGAATTTAGAATTTCCTAATAAGTATAACAGCGGATTTGAAATTTTTATTTTAGATCTAGATTAATATTTATTGATCGGTGTTAGTATGTATTATATATTTATAATCTTAATAGTTCATCTTTGGATTATCGTTTTTACACCGATGAGTACTGTTTTATTTTATCGGGTTTGAAATTTAGAGCTACTTCTAATTATATTTTGAATTATCAGTTCAAGATACGAAATCTCATTTTTTGCATCTATTAAGGCCAAGGGAATTTTTATTCGGGTTTTTCAAGCTACGAATGGGTTTATTACAATTCATAGATCTATTCTAAAATTTTTGTTGAATCATATATTTGATATTAGTTTCACATTTGCCAATTTGTTCATTTTTTAGTTATGAAAATTATTAAAGGTTACGTATGCAATTCAGGATTTTAATTTCTAAAATCTCTAAATCTTTTAATTAGAGTGTTAGTGTAATTTAATTATTTATTTAAGATCCATATTCTTAGATATTAATCTATTTTACCAAATATTATGTTTCACTGTATATGAGTTATTTATAACAACGTATTTTGTTTAGTGTTGCTTAATAGTGTTAACAGATTTTGAACACTATTATTTCATTATTTAACAAGCATATGATTTATTTTCTAAGTATTGAGCTTAAGTATAAAGAACTCAAGTATTTATATTAACAGTTAGTTTATCGTTATTTATAAATTATTTGAGATCGTATTTGTTACAGTTTGTATTTCAAAAAATTTTTATTGGTAAAGATTCTAATCTTTCTATTTATAATTAAATTCATTCACACTTTGATATTTTTAAATCGAGAAAAAATTCGAAGTGATTTTTACTACTTATTCCAAATATTCTATATAATCATATATGACATTTTTAGTATTTATTAAAATTAGATTACGTAAAATTAAGGATATTACAATGTGTATTTGCAGCTTCTCATGCAAGTAGAGTTAGAAGAATTGTGCATGGCATGGTTATAGATCGAACATTATGAATGTGAGTGGCCTTAACTTAGATGATTGATATTTTTCCGATATATGATGATGTATTAGGATAAACCACTAAAGGTATAAGGCGTGTTCCATTTGCAATGTAGATTGCATAGTGGCCATGCAAGCAATAGCTCTACTAAGTAGCGAATAGATGGTTCTTATCTCTTAGACAACGATGGCTTCTGACAATCAACATTTTGATGCAATCATTAAGATAAGACCTTACTGCCAAGGATTTTAGCAATGATAATTACTTAGCTTAGTTGAGTTAGTATGAGTAAATTGTTATAGACAAGGAGTAAGAGAGGCTTAGTTAGAAAAGGAATGACGATGGAAAAAAAAAAAAAAAAAAGCTTGTGCAAGAAGTGCGCATTGTTCAAGCTATCATACTAGGAAGAGTCGGAGATTTGTCACAACTTAGATGTTATTGGTATTAAAAAGAATATTTTTGATAACCAAGCTAGAACTATTTTTGGATCACTATTGAACCTTGACTAATAAGCTAGCAATTAAAATTTAAAATTGCAGTAATTCCATTTATCTTCAACAATTATACTATGTAAAATTATGCATCATCTCATAATTTAACCTATAAACCCTTGATTTTGAAAATGTGAAGGCCCTTGACATTATGAGATTGTAGCACTCCAAAAGTCCATTAACATCTTTCTAGTATCTTTCTTAGTGTTTAGCAAATAACTACTCCATTGAATTGTGTGAGTATGAAATAAAATTGACAAATGTTGACCTCTCTAGATATACATCATTAGTGCGATAATATACTACATAATAATTTCTATAGTTCATGGTATAGTGAGTCAATAGAGCACATCCTTCCATAACATAATGAAATAAGGGTGAGCACTCCAATACTTTATAATGTTGTTTGAGCTAAAGCTAATAAAAATGCATGTCATATTCAAGTTTTATAACATGATCTCTTTTAGTATACATGCTCTACCATATACTTAGATAGTTTTTTCACTCTTAATGCATATAGTTAATGCTCCTTATATATCATGAAAGCCACATCGCTTAGAAACATTTACTAAGTGCTTAGTATTGGATTTGTCAACCTTGCAATAAAGAAAAAGTGATGGCCTCAAAATTCTTTTTTAACATATCATATTGTTTTACCTTCAGTCATTCACAAGTACTCATTCAAAGTATTACATGTTATTCTATATGCTAACATTTAAATAGCTACAGTAGACTTTTATAGTGGTGATGCACTAAGTTTACCAACGACTTTCCTTTTTTTTTATATTTAAAATAGGGTAAGTAATTCTAGAGTGCTTGTACAATGTGAAGAAACATACCTTTAGACATCTAGAATCTCTATTGAAATTGCTTAAAGGTGTACATGGGGTTATCTAAGAAGTGGTCACTATATAGATGATTGTAGACAATCTCTATGTAATTTTGCTTAAGTTTTTGAATAGAGGATGAACTCCTATGTATCTCTAAGAGTATTTGATATAAATGAGTCAATAGGTTAGTTTAGGTATTGCTTATATTCAATAGAATAAATGATTTAAGTGCATTGTTATAATTGTTCCTTTGTTCGAAATTGAAGCTACTTGAGCTTCTTGTTGGCATTATCTCTTGAGAGAATAAATAGTATCATATACATTAATAGGAATGAGAAAATTGATAATAGGGCATGAAGATCTCCTTTTTGACTTTATATATAACTTTAACAGCTACTTGATAAATGTTTAGGTATTTCCAACTCAATTGATTGACATGCACTTAACGTTTGGTTCTTTAAAGAGTAATTTGATTAACATGCACTTTCGTAATTGGTAGTGTATTTAGAAAATATTTTGATTTGCATGTACTTCCATCATAAGATAACATGATTAACATTATGATTAAATGCACTTTCATATTAACTCTATTACCAAGTAATTGAAACTAATACAAGAATTACTTGAAAATGAAACAATGGTTCCTTATTGTTCCCATGACTTCCCTCTGCGCCTCCTCTAACCATTCCTTTTGTATGTCATCCATTGATGATGAATCAGACATCATTATTAATCTTTCAAATTCAATCTACTTTTGCTATTCTTTTTTTTTTTTCCCATTCTATCTTTTCTATGGTTGCTTCGATTTCCTAATCTTTCAAATTTTCAACTTGATATACAACTTAACTCTATTATATACTTTTGACATTAAGTCTTGTATCTTGTGAATAAATCTATCCATTTTCTGATTATTTTCACCTTTCTTATTTTTTTTTTTCCTTTTTGTTGTTGCTCTGTAAGGTAGATAGATGGTGGTTCATTTACTTCATCCTTTATTGATAATGCCTAAGCATGGGCAATATGTGCTTTGGAAGTGTTGAATTTAATATGTTTCCTCATACTTTTTTATGCATTTCCATATTTCATACCTTCATTTGGGTTCATTATGCTATTATCCAACAATGCTTGATTGTTCACAACTTGTTCATATTTTGCTTAAATAAATCATGAGCATTTTATATGCAATCTTACTCATTTTCCCACTTTGTGCACATTGTTTTATTTAATCATATTAAGCTCCAAATTTCATGACATCATTTTGCATTGTTCACATGTTCATCTCTATGGACTTTTCTCCTTCTCAAATGCTTGTCTTTCCAAACTCTTGATGAATGTGTTACCAGAGTGTTTGTTAGTTAATTACTTCCAAAAGTTGGATCTTTACTAACCTTCAATCATGTGTAAATGTGAACTTAATCACCATTTTCACTTCCACAAGCTTGATCATCCTCGCTTTCATTATCCTCATCCACTTCATTAAAAAGAAAAGAAAAAAAAAACATAACACAAACATTAGTACCACCATTTAAGATAAATAATTTTGTGTGGGATAACTCTTTTGTACCTTATCATGAAAGTCATTTGTATCATACTAAGTTCATCACCCATATTAAGACATCAAGATAATATTTAACTATGGCATTCTAATCAACATCCCATTACACCACTTAACCTTTTTACAACTCAATTTTTGCATTATTAATGGAACCAGCTTGAGTTTCTTATGTGATATTAGACCACTAGTGAGACTAATTGGTGCAATGAGATGTTGATAAATTTTCTTTTTAAATATCTAGCTTTGTGTGCATTACTCATAGATATTTAAAAAGAAAAATATATGATTGAATTATTTTGTTCTCCATTGAGATGTTTGGGATAAATTGTTTATCATTTTCTTTAGGTGAGATATGTTGATATTTTATGACCCATATTTGGTGGAAATGAATTTACAATTGATCGTATTATTGCTTTTTTTAAGCAAATATTAACAAGACATATGTAATTGGATAAATGTCAACTTTAGTACCTGAACTTTATACAAAACTTTAATTTAGTATTTAAACTTTGAAAGGTGAATTTAATATTTTTTTTGAAGTTGCAATTATTTTTACTACTTCCTTAATATTGACTGCTCTATCCCTTATATGTATAAGAGAACATATCGTTGAATTTTTGTTACTTCTCTTAACATCATCTAGTACTAATTGGTTGTCTATTCTACATCAGAAGATAAAGTAAACGGTCCTAGTAAGATGATAAAAATAGTAATAAAAAGTTTGGTTGAGTATTAAATTAACTGCTTTAATATTTGGATACTAAATTTGACATTTTCCTATATATAGATGATAGTTTTTTCTAAATGGCAACTTTTTCTTCATTTTGAAGGGGTGTCAAGAGTAAGCTAGGCATACACCAGCTGGCATAGTGCATTATTCTTGTCTACGTATTTATCAAATCAAAGGGAACTAGGTTGACTAAAATTCTCAAAAGCGAACGTGGAATTATTAGGTAATACAAAGGTCGAAAGGTGACAAAACTAGTTCACGGGAGGGAAAGTATGGCTGTTAAAATAGTGATCTGCCACCTACTACACATTCTAAAATTATGTTGAAGTCCTTTACTTTATTAGCCATAATTTTGTCCCTAAGTATGAAGTACACCGATCAAAGGTACGAATCAAATTTTAATTACGTGCTAACCAGTAATGCTACTCCAAATTAATATATCGATTTTCTCGAGATCCAACTGGAATAGGCCCGCAAATACCAATTGGGAAATAATGAAAGCTGGTCCACCGATCGGTAAAGTTTTACCTTTTTGCAGTTGGTAAAAGATGAAGAATTAATCGGTAAAATCTAGAATTTAAACTGCTATTTAATTATCCTATTTTTAAGGCCGGATTAAATTCAAACGGTCAGACTGAAAGAACAACCCAAATCTAAGAACCGTAAAATAGTAATTTAATTTTCAAATTTTAGTTATATTATTGATATTTAGAGACAAGAGTGTATGGCTTTTAAAGATCATTCTTAATAAACCATATTAGTCAGGTATCAAATTTATATCGATTCAGTATTGGTTTGGTTTGATCAATTTATGAGTATAATCGTCAGTTTTTCATTGGTATCTTTTCTGTATCGGTTTAGTATTTGTTAGATATTAAAACGTTGTTAAAACGATACCAGAATGACTATCGAAATAGTTACAAGACAACATTTGCACGTGGAATCCATCACCTAAATAATTGTAGGAAATTCCAATAGTAATGAACATATGCATAATTATAATATATTTATATACAACATTACTGATTGTTACTCTTCAAATTATTCCAAGCATTTCATATAAAAATAAAATCAAAACTATATATTTAATTATATACCATAAGATTTTATATCATTACTCTTGTGTGCCTTATGAGCATGCACGTCTTTTCAGTTTCCCTGCCACCGTCGTTTTGAGTTCCATCTTGGACTTGGATTTTATGATTTCGAAGGTCTTACAAGTTACAATGAACAGCCTGACTCTTTTTAATAATCAGCTTAATGATCATAACGATTTTCCATATTCCCTGATCATTACGTTGTTTACTTTTTTAGTAATATCTTTCTGTCGATGACATTATCGTTGCTGGTAGCCTGGGAGGATGTTATTTCCTGATTCAGTCATTGGTATATACGTGGATAACACGTGCGTCCTGCATTCCTTGTTTCCGGAAGTAGAGAAAAGCACTGCGCATTCCACAGTTTATAATTCTTCAATCATGTTGTTAACGGGCATATCCCATCTTATATATGTATATATATATATATATATATAATATGCACAATATAATATAATCTTTATATATGGTTCTAACAGAAAAAGTAAAAAGATTAGAAACCGAAATAAACACTGTCAAAACACACTTACAGGAAAGTATAAAATTATTATAGAACAGGTTTATAGAATTAGAAAAAGGAGTTAAAGAAGATATTAGACAACTGAGGGAGTTTTAGAAAGATAAAACCATAGATAAAGATTTACATAAGGCAGAATTAGAACAGATATTTACAGGGATAATTATAAAATTATAGGATAAAAAATCTGAATATGGTTGTGTAGACGGAACAAAAATTTGGGAAAGCATATACAGAAAAAATTTCTAAGGATTTACGTGTATTTAAAAAGGACCAAGAAAGAATTACAAAAGAAAGAATAGGACTAGATAAAGGAATTATAGGATTATTGTCTAGGAAAAAGGAAAATAATACAGTTTTACAACAAATAGAAGAAAAAATATTAGATGCAAGTGGATCTAACCCAAGATATTGGGGAATTACAAAGAATCCTTGGAGAGGAAGGTTTTTAATAAAAAATTGGGAGAGTGAAGAAGATGCTATAGAACATTTAAGAGGATTTAACTTTTTAAGAGTTACTGAAAAGTATTACTTTTTATAATATAGACTAGATAAAGTAGGAAAAGTTTTTGTTAAAAAAAAAAATGCTTACTCACCCTGACAACTTACACTTGATAGACAAATACAAGATTATAGGATTATAAAATCTAGAGAATTATGAAAATGAACAAAATAGGATGTTAACAGATTTTGAGAAAAAAGGACTGGTAAAATTATAAGAAATATTGGAAGTTACAATTCCAAATACAAATCCGAATACTGAACCATACTTGGGAACTGAAACACAAACTGACTTACCACCTTTAGATTCCCAAGAACCACAAACCATAGAAGAAACTACAGAAGAAGAAGAAGAATTCATAAACAGTGGAAAGTTACAACAAATTACAAATTCAATGGAAACCACACCTACACCAACAGTACCTTCACTTAGGCAATGCCATCATCACCTAGGCCACATGGAGGATAGATTTTTTTCACAAAGACATGAAAATGTAATAGGACAACTCCCAAGACAGCCATACTCTACTTACAGAGAAATTAGTCAAGATAGGAAACCATTAGGAAGAAGATTACCTTTAGAAATATAGCCAAAAGACTTAATAGTCCATGGTAGAATACTGAATATACAAGGCACATGATGTACAAAGATGGCCGCAAATTATTGGATATTGGGGACGGTTAGTTACTAGAGAATGAGAAACTAGCAACATACCAAGAGAAACTACTGTTATGTATAACTACTTAGAAAAGTTTTTCGGAGAAAGCACAAGAGCAATGTGGGAAGAATATAAGAGAAGATGGCCACAAGGTTTTTTTGCTGATATAAAATTAGGAGCCAACCCTTACAACTTTACTAATAAGGTTACTTACTTACTACTTTCTACTCAACCTAATATAGATCATACTCAAAGAGACCAAATGAATGCAATGAGATTTTTAAAACAATTATAGATTAGGAACTAGAAATACATAAAGCCTTACTTAAATAACTTCTTTTATTACTGTAATTTAGCAGAATGTTATTATGAACCAGCTATTGCTGATAAAGTACTTATAAAATTACTAGGAGCCTTAGGATAAGAGATATACAAAACTTTTAAAGAAAATATAGAACCTAAGCTAGTTTATACTCCTATACTAATAATTTAGGAACTAGAATATAATATATAGTAAGCTTTTTGGTAGAAAAATATATGAATATACAAATTACAAGACAACTTAAAGGTGAATAGTTACTGTGAATAGATTTACACCATAGATATATGGAGGAAGGAGTTATGGATAAAAAGAAAGACAAAACCAAGAAGAATAAACAGATATAGAAAAACAAAGAAGATAGAGAAACTTACAGACCTAAGAAACCCAAACAGAATTACAAACCCAGAAAGAGATACTACAAAAGACAAAGTGATGCTAGAATACCATGTTCAGATAGGGATAGACATGTTAGAAAATGCAACAAAAGAAGAACTTACAAAAATAAATTGAGTTGTTTTGTATGTGGAGAAGAAGGACATTTGTCTATAGATTGCTCTAAAAGACATAATCTTCATGACAAAAAAGCCATGGTTATAAACTGCTTAGAAGAAGGCTTACTAGCCATAGATGACCAAATGAGTGAGACAGAGACTGTATAGTATAGTTGCAGTAGAAAAAAAATGTATTAGAAGAAGATGTCAAAGAAATTAGTAGTGATGAAATAGAAACACTTTTTGTTACAAACTTACTAGAAAAAGAAAACCCCAAATATAGAAATACAAAAGAACTGCTAGACATAATAGATCAATTAGATGAACTAAACCTTACAAACAATGAAGAAGTAGGAGGATATGTAGAAATACAGACAAAATGTGAGCACAACTAGATACATGACTCAGGATCAAATGACCACCCATGTAAATATTGTTATGGATACCCTCATATTACATTTAGGTTTAGATATAAAAAATGTCAAGATGAAAACTGTAAGAAATGCTTAGACTTCAAGGAGAAAATATGAATTACAAAAAAACTAGCAATAGTTACAATAGATGGAATAGAAACTCAGATTTACTAGAAACTAGAATATTGAGAATATAAGAAAGAATAGATAGGATAGAAGAAATGCAAAAAGAATACAAGAACAAAGGCACAGTGATACAGGAAGACAAGATATTATAAGAAAATAAAATAGAAAATGAAATAGTTAAGACTTACATAAATAGAGAAATAGATGAAAAATTAAGACTTCAAATTACAAACATGAGAATAAAGGTAAAGTTTATGGTAGGAACAGAAGTTTTAGGAAACAAAAGCACTCATAGATACAGGATGTACAAATAATATAATAGACAAGAAACTAGTACCAAAAGAATGGGTTACAGAAATACCAGGAAGAAATTGTATAAAGCTGAATAGATGGATGGAAAACTTTTTGAATACTGCGAAATACTTGTTGACCATTTCATAGAAGTAGAGACTGAAAAAGATTAGAATTACAAATTCAAAAGTTCTAAGACCAATGTAAGAGACATGACTTTAAAAAGACGTGTGTATTTTAGGATTACAGTTTATTGTGAATGACAGGTTAGGAATGATTACAAGAAGAGGAGTTACTTTCTTGACAGGAGAAACACCAAGGATTACTGATAATTGTAAATGTGATAAAATAGGAACCTGCAAAACAAAGAAAAAAAAATTTGGAAAAGAAGAAAATAACTTAGAAAAGCAAATGGATGGAGACTTATTTATAGAATTTTTAGAGAATTATGATAATCTAGAACTAGAAACTAAATGTGTAAATTAGAGTTTTATTTACAATTTAATAGAAACGGGACGTACATAAATAGATACAATTCTAAGTAGACTAGAAAAGAAGAAATAATAGGAAACAATCCAACAAAATTTTGGGATAGGAATAAGATAGAATGTGAATTAAAGATAATAAATCCAGACAAAAAATAAAAACTAAAGAGATAGTTTGTGATAACATAGATAGAGAAGAGTTTAAAATACACATAAATGAATTACTAAAATTAGGAGTAATAAGAAGATTAGATAGTCCACACAGGAGTCCAGCCTTTATAGTTAAAAAACATAGTGAAATAGTTAAAGGAAAAAAGTAGAATGGTAATATATTACAGAAAATTAAATAACAATATAGAAACTGATGCTTACAATATAGCAGACAAAACAGACTTACTTAACAGAATACAAGATTGTAATGTTTTTAGTAAATTCGATTGCAAATCAAGATTTTGGAAAATAAAGATGAGAAAAAATTCGATACCTTGGACAACCTTTACTTGTCCATTTGGACATTTCGAATGGCTAGTCATGCCTTTCAGATTAAAAAATGGACCAGCAATCTTCCAAAGAAAATTGGAATTAATTTTTGGCAAATATCTTTTTGTTTGTGTATATATAGATGACATTTTAGTTTTTTCAAAAAATGAAAAAGAACATACCGCCCATTTGAAACAAGTACTTACAGAATTTCAAAATAATGGAATAATTGTTAGTAAAAAAAAAAAAATATATAGTTTTAGAGAAAAAATATAGAATGTTTAGGAGCAGAAATAGGAAATGGAAAAATAAAACCGCAATAGCACATAGCTAAAATGGTTCTAGAATTTACAGAAACAATTGATAAAAAGAAACTACAACAATTTTTAAGACTTGTTAACTATGCTAGACCTTTCAATAGAAATTTACGAAAACACACTAAGTTACTTACAAAAAGACATGTAACGCCCTAAAATAAAGCATTACAACCCACCACGTATCCTCTCTTAATATAGGATACGCAAAGACTATTATTCACAATAATACAATCATCACCTATAAACACTCATAAGGTAACTCATAAGATACCAAACCTTTTAAAAATAAATACTCATACTTCATAAAACATAAACTCCTGGTTCAAGCATAAAATCCAAGTTGACATCATAGTCAACAAATTCAACATAAACTAAAAACTGTTTACATTAAAATCTCTTCATTTAAAACCAACAATGAATCTAACTACAATCTCAAATGATCGAAACATGTCTTCTCTTAGAAACTTGGTATATGAAGCCTAACTCTCGGCTGGGTAGTCAGGTCTACTATCGCCATCCCTGCTATCAAAGAATAAATCATAAGCGGATAGATCATACACTATATCTTCTTCACCTGTACCTGAAATTTAACAGAATGAGCGGCGAAGACAAATGCAAATGCACACGCAAAAGATATATATATCAAATGCACTTAGTGTAATGCAAGCAATTAATTTGTTATCTTTTTATAGTCAGCAAATCAACATAGTTCAAAACTATGTATACTCTAATCCTGAACTTGGAGTTACTTAGATCCCATTGAAAATCATATAACTCTTTGAAAATAATAATCATATACATATATAGATGAGTGGGTACTCCCCAAACACCCTGAATCCAAAACACCTAATTCTATCGGAATCATATCAAGGCACGAGTCCACTAGGGATAACCTCACACAAAGATCATCAGGGTGCCTCACCAGTATCGTTGTCTACCAGGTCTTTACTGGTCAAAGCCAAGGACAACCAAAACATACAATTATTAAACCAAATAAAGATTAAGTTTATTAAGAAATTATGTTCCTACAAGTATTCAATCAATACTAAGCTTACAGAAAAAAAAAAAAAACAAGCAAGGATTGGTCGCACCTTTCTAAATTTCAGAAATATAAATCAAATCCTCAGAATTTGATACCAACAACAACAAAGACAACCCGAACTCTACAAACTCCTATATCCACACCAAAAACAATTCAAAAACTCCAAATGTCCTGTTACAACATATATATATACATCAACAGATATGGTCTCATTATCAAAATAACCTAATAAACATGAATTCTCCAAAAATCCTAACCTGAAAAGAAATCTCCGTTATCTGTACCGTCTATTCCGATCAAACTTCGCAAACACCAATTATTTCTCCCAAAACCCTAATATGCACAACAATAAGAAAGCATGAGGATTGTTTAACTCGTATTTTGTTTGAATCGATCATAGAGGAGATAAACTTACTATTTTGAATCGCTAAAACCCGACTTGCATTCACCAATTCACAGATCTCACACGTGCTAGGGTTTCCTCACGAGAACCTTCATGCAAAAATCCAACCCAACCCTAAGAAAACTTATACAATTTCATATTTAATCCATAAGTGAAGATTAAAATCACTTACTTTGGATCAAAAACACCCTCCGAATGATTCTCCAAGCCTGGATCTCTAAGAACACTACAAAACCCTTTTTGATGTAAGCAGAAAATGATAAAAAGAAAATATGTCGAAATTGTTTTTTCACGTCTTGTATTTATAGAAATTTGGTCATACACTGGCCGTACGCCAACGGCGTACGTGTAGATCTTGCCGGCATACACCCTACACTGGCAAAATTTACACGAGTGCTGGCAGCGTTCATCGGAACTTTGAATTCCAGAACTTCAATTCCTATTACATACACTAGCAAACCTACGACCTACGCCTGTGGCGTTCCATGCCGGTGTTAAGAGAAACCTTAGTGAACACCGGCGGTGTTCCTCCCAGCATTAAGAAAAAACTTACTATTCCCATCTTATGCTGTCTCTACAACAGCGGCGTAGATTCTCCAGGAGGCAGCGTACAATCTGTCAAAAATTGTAGAAATCCGAACTTCAACATTTGTTCTATAACTAAACTTAAACATTTACAATTTACTTGTTTTGATCTTAAACTCATCCCATAATATCTCATGATTTATAATTCATTACATTTTCATCTGTATTTCTATATTTTACAAGACACAAACTCTTGCAAAATTAGGTAAAACAGAATTACAATTAATAGAAGAAATAAAGTTACTAGTTAAAAGATTACCAGAATTAAAATTACCCTTAGACACAGATTTTTTAATTGTAGAAACTGACGGTTGTGAGAATGGATGAGAAGCTGTTTTGATTCGGAAACCCTATAAATATTCTTTGAAAAAAGATAAAGAAATTTGTAGATATAATAGCAGTAAATTCAAAGAAAAAGAACTAAAAATTAGTATAAATATGGAATTAATGGCAATAATTTATGGTTTAAACTCTTTTAGGTTATTTTTATTAAATAAAAAACAAATACTAGTTAGGACAGATTGCGATGCTATTGTCAAATTTTACAAAAAGAAAAATGAAAAAAGCATGTAACAAAAAAGATGGATTAAATTCACTGATTTACTGGTTAACATAAAAGGAAAAGATAATGATCTGTGTAATCTCTTGAGCAGGTACATCAACAATGGATAATAGATACAAGACTCTCAGAGACTTACAGCAAGAAAAAGAGTTATAGAAATGTCAGTATGGCCAATCCTCTTAGATGGGCCAGTCTTCTCAATTCATATCTCAAACTTCTCAGTTCTCACCATAAAATCACTCCTTTCCTTATAGACCACCTTTTCCTACTATGTTTACACCTTTTCAAAAGAACATAAGACCAACTGGTAATGAGTTAATGAAGAATTACTTCCCTCCAATTGGAAAAATGATGTTTGGAGACATTGAATTACTTGCACCTAAACAAAACCCAGAAAACACACAAGCTTTTAGACATGCTAAGGTCAACGATACAAGAATTATTGTTGAACAAAAAACTCTAATAGATGCTATATGGGGATTATAAACCTAAGATAAAAACAATGTAAGAGTGTGTTTAGTATTACTTAATTACATAGAGAATATGAATACTGAATTACATACTGGACCACATGTGCACATGACAAGAAATAAAAATGTAAATTATCATTGTTACACTATCATAAGGGGATTTAATCATGGAATTTACAAAAACTAAGTTTATGCAAATGCTAAAATTGAGAATTTCATTGGACCAGTTTGGCGAGGATGTTTTTTCCTGTAACAAGCAATTGAGTTACTGGAAACTGAACTTAAACACAGTGATTTTGGAGATGAACTTTATTTAGCTTTAGAATTTAAAACAGCAAGAGATACTGAGTTATTGATAGTTAAAAATGAGAAAGTAGAAAAATGGAAGACTTACATATAACTTAATCTTAGATATTACTTATAGTATAACTTAGATAAAGAAGAAACTAATGAAAGAACCAGAAGTAGCCTTTTCTTTAAAAGAATGGATTTTGTTGAAAAATTACCAACAAGAACTAGAATTATAATTTCTTCTTCTACTTGTAAAAATTTTTGGAAACCTTTCTTAAAAATTTCAAGAATATGCAAAAATTGTGGCAAAAGATGATTACAGAATTACATGTGACTATCATTACAACCTCAAGAGAGAACTTGATCACACCATTTACAAGATGAACATTTTCCTTGACACATTCAACCCATTATATATAGAGAAAGATCTGAATTTACAAAACAAACTCTCCTTGACTATGGATTACTGAAATTGGTCTACAAACAACCTGAAAAATTCCTAGACTCTGAATTCGGATCATCAATAAAAGAGGTTGTTTGTACAATTAAAGGACAGATGGATAGTTGTGACAAAAGCAAGACCTTACAAATAAAAATGGAAATTAATAGCATTCCTCCAGAATGGCTCTTTTATGACATAAGGCTTGCCAGTCACAACATAATAATGGACGGAATATACAAACTTACATACCTTATACAAGAATTAAAAATGTGTGAAAAATCAATCGAATTACAGGTAGAAAACTGGATAGCTCATGCAATTGCTCATGCAACCATACCACCATCTGAAGAAAATTACTTAATCTACCAATCCCAGATTTACAATTGTAAATCCCCGAATTTTTGGATCCGAATTAAAGCTTAAACCCTAATCGAAAGTCAACCGGATTTCCAGAGTCAACAAAACCCTAGTTTGCCGTAACCACTTAAGTCCGGCATTGCCGTTTTCTCTAGCCCTAGAAAACAAAGTTGGAAAAGTTAGCTATAATAGTTCGTAATAGCTATAGGTTATATAAAAATTTTAGTTTTGCAAAATTCAAGAGTCCTTAGGACCCAATCAGACACAGTTCTCAAAAAACGTGTCCGGAAGCTCGGAATAAGAAAAATATACCGAATATACCGTTAGACTCGTAAAAATATAAGATTTCCGAAAATATCAATTTCGTGATTTTTCAATAGCTAAAAATATTAGATATCGCTTTTATACGCATATTTTCTTACTACCGACATTAAATTGTCATGTCTACTTTTACATTACACTATTTTCTACTATTCTACAGTATTCATCTATCTCTACTTTTTCTTATAACCTACTCTTACAACCCATACACCTATTTCTTACACATTTTCATTTCCAATACAACTTCACATCTTTCATTTCTTACTTTTAATTAACAAAATAACAAACAAATAAATTTCTCCTCCCCCAATGCATGAAAGTAGCATCAACCACCCTTCCATAATTCCCCATTTGTTTTGTTTTTCATTTATTTAATTAACACAAATCATCTCCCATATTTTCCTATAAATGCCCCCTCATACCTTCACTTCTTTCACACCACTTCTTCACTAAAGTTACTCTCTCAAAATCTCTCAAGAATTCTCTTACAGAGTTTCCTTCTTCTTTCTTTTAGGTAATATGCCTTCAGGAAATTCTTATGTTCATCTACTTAGTATGAACTTAGTGTGTGTTTTCTAAAACCATGAAGGTTAAGAAAGCAACAATAGGTTCATACTTTGTTTTTTGTTCATAATCACAATTCTTTTATGTTCCTTTATATTTCCTTTATGTTCATAACTATCTAAATATTATAAACTATATATATTATTTAGAGCATATAAGCTCATTGTCTTGCAATTTATTTACCTTTCAATGCAATTTATTTACTTCATTGTATTTTATTTATTTCAAGTTGTTTTTAAGACTAGTCATTCTAGTCTTAGACTTGTCCTCCATCAAGTCAAACTACTTTTTTTTTTTTCGGGACTAGTTTTTCTTAGTCCCGGGGTACCTTGATGAAGCTAAGGTCCCAATACTTGATTTACTTTCTTATTTACTTAATCTTTCAAGTTATTATGTTCCTTTATATTTTTATAATTTATGATTCATAATCATGCATGAACATAATGTTTTTATCTCAACAAAAATAAAGAAGAAAGTGTTTTCTTAAACTAAAGGTTCTTTTTAAATAAATGTAGAACATAGATTTCTTAAAAACTCATGAACATGCTTGGAAATGATTTTTCTTAAATAAACAAAAGGTTTTATGAAAACTTATCTTTCATCAAGAATTGGAAATTCTTTTGGAATCATTACAAGAAACAAAAATATCATTTATTACTTGTAAAAAGTTGTTGGAATCTAAGTTTAGAAAATAAAACCACTCCTTAGGAAATTAAAGTAATTGCAAGAAATTAAACTTAATTTTAGGAAAAAGAAATATTCATCTCAAATAACCCAAGAATCCTTTCAAAAGTAAAATGAATATTCCAATAAAATCTCAAGTTCAAAGTTTTTTAAAAACCTTACTTTTCATAAGTTGAGACGACTTCATTTACTTCATACATTTGTTTTGAGTCATTACATATATATATATACCTTTCAAAAAGTTTATAAAATACTTGAAATATTCATCCTTTCAAATGAGCTTTATTTACAAGAAGGAAAACAAGTTTTTGCAAATTCGTGGCAAATCTGGTCGCTGTCTTTTCGGAACCCAAACGACCTAATTTTATGAAAATAAGCTTAGAAATGCGTAGATTTTATTGAGTAGGTAGAAAACGATATATTATACGCGAAATTCCGGGTTAAAATGAGCAAGTTATGGCCGTTTTAAGTTGAAATTTCCCCTTATACGATTTTACCGCGATTTTAAGAAAAGATTAGAATCTTCAAGAATAGAAGTTTTATGAAAGACTCATTTTTTAGTATTTCATCTTGTTTAGGTGACGAGGGACCCGAGATCATCTATATAGAGGACTATTTTGATTAGATCTACCGATATGGAGTGAGTTATTCCTCTCATCAAGTTACATTTCCTTGTTTTGTGCTTGTAAATAGAAGCACTAGAAATTAAGAGAAAGATAAAATGAACAATTGTCATGTGACTTGTGATTATGATTGCTTGAATATAAACTAAGAATATCGGAATATGGTTTGATAAATAATTTATGATTCTTGTATTGATATGATGAGAATTGTGTTGATCACCTCTAATTTGAACTAAATATTTTTGGTTAAATTTATATTGGAATTAATTCATGCATATCCTATACATGGGTCACATTTGTTTCACTACTTTTCTTCGTGTGGGGAAACAAGGAAATGGTAGTGGTGGCTGGTAGGAGCCGGAAAGTCTACATGGTGGCTAGTAGGAGCCGGAAAGTCTACAGGGCAAGTAGGAGCCGATAAATCTGCAGATATTGATGGTCGTATGGGCTTGTAAACCTCCCAACCCTTGTCATGGAGGGTATTAAATCCATACTACACTTGATTTCTAGTTGATCATGTGTATCTTGCTTGTTCATTTGATTTGTGCATTTTCATATGTTTTGATTAAATACTTGTTTGATTTATGGAAATGTCTCATAGATGGAATTATCTTACTAAGCTAGTCATGCTTATACTGTAAGCCCCGGAAAATTTCAATAAATAATTCCAAAATGAACTTTGAAAATAAACCCTAAAAATCACTCAAAATTAAAACCGAATTTCGACAAGTCCTAAATCATGAATGAATCCAAAAATTTCTTAATCATGAGAAAATGAAAATCCTCAAAAATAAAATAAGAACTCAATGGTCTTCAAATTCAAAACCACTACGTACGAAAAATTCCATATTTAACTCCGACTTATAAAAACGGGTAATATAAAGCCCAAAAACAAATTATTAAGAAGTAAATAACGATTAACTTTCGAAAATGAAACCCAATTCAAAAATTCCGAAAACGTTAAAAGATAATAAATACTTACAAAATAAAATTTAAAATAAACTTCTCAAATTAAATATGTTGTATGTACATAAATATCAGTTTCCAAATTGGCAAATGTCTAAACCAGAAAATCACCCGGAAACCCTAACCGGAATACAATAGTGTAAGTCCGGCAATCTAGTGCCCCTAACCCTAGAGGCCGAGATGTAGTTTAAATATATAGAATAGCTCATAGTAATATAAGTTCGTTTAAAAATATCAGATTGGTAAATTTTTGACCTATTTCGAACCCGTTCAGATACAGACTTCGAAAAGTGTGTCCTAAGGCTCGAGATATCAAAAACATACCAATAGTACCATCAGACTCGTAATTTCATAAGATTTCTAAATATATCAGTTATGAAATTTTTCGGGTTATAAAAGTTACAGTTATAACATTTTTATCGTATTTCCATTATTACCAGTAATTGAATAGTCTTTTGCACTATTCATTTTTATTTTATTACAAAATTTTATTATTCTTATAAAGCCTTATATTTTTAGATAAATATTTTATATGTTATAGAAAATTTTGTTTTTCTAAAATTTAGTTCGTTTTGGGTCTTTACGAGATCAGATTCTATTTAAGACTCGATACTAAAAATAAAATAAATTAATTTAATAATTGAAAAATATTTTTAAAATGTTGTTATTTTCATAAAATAATTTTTTAGAATTTTTTGGGTTATAAAAATATCAATTATAGCCCATATTCATGTATTTTGATCATACCGGTAACATATTTGTTAAATTACTAAAATAATTTAAATAATTATTTAATTTTAAATATGAAAAATCTGCTGCAAATTTTTGGAATAAATTTTTTAATTTAATTTAATTTTAATTTATTTTATTAATAAAGTACTTTTACAACCCATACCTTCAAGTACACCTTACACATATCACTTCCTTTTCACTTCAATCTTTCTACACATTATCCCACAATTCATGGCAGATTTTTGACTCATTCATGGCTGCCATTGTCCTTTAATTTACTCCTATTTTGACTAAAATTAATTATATTTCAATCCTTCTTCAAAAAGTTACATTACACATTAATTATACAATTCAAATTTGAGTCAAATTTCAACAAAATTCGCTCTCTCCTCCTACACATTCACGTGCAGCATGTACACTTCTTGGCTGCCTTGTTTTATTTTTTTTTCTCATTTAATACACTCATTCTCTTTCTCTCTTTCATTTACTCATTGTCCTTTTTCATTCTTTAACCTTTTCTCTCTCATTTTCCTCTCTTTCTTTCTTCTTCTTGTTCTTATTTCTTCAACAAAACAAGCTGCCCACAATTCATTCTTGAGCCTCCACCCATATTTCTTGAAGATTTTTAAGCAAATCTTCATCTCAAGGCCTTCATAGGTGATATAGGTAAAGTGTAATGAAGGTTTCATGCATCAAATGACCTTCCATAAGCTTAAAAGCTTAGGATGATGATGCCAAAAATGAAACTCTCCTTTTCTCTACTTTTATTACCTTGTATTTCAATTATTTTCTTATTTAAAGTTGATATGTATTGTAGATCTAAATTTTTATAGCTTTGATTTTTGTTTATGCCATAGATCTTGTTATTTAAGTTATTATTTTTGTTATTTCTTATGATTTATGCATAGATCTAGCATCCACATGTCTATCTTAGTGATTCATGCATGTAAAACTATTTTAGAAAACTAGATCTAGAGTTTTGAGTTCATAAATGCATTAGATCTTTGTTTATGTTCATGAACAACTTGCTATAGCATGATGATGGTAGGGAAATTGTAGGAAACTCAAGATCTATTTTATTTTCAACAAAAACAACTTTTGAAAATTCGGATGAAAATGGAACCATATTTAGAAAAGTGGTTTTTTAACTTCAAAATGTATATTTTTCATTTAAAATGAAGGGCTTAGGGTATAGACAACATAAATGAATGATTTTGATAAGTAAAGTTTAGATCTATGTTCATATTGTGTGTAGATCTTAGATTTGAACTTGAACAAAAGTAGTGAAATTCGTATTTTAGCAAGACTCATATTTAAAACCACTTTCCAAGTGTCAAAATGTAATTTTTACTTAAGAAAATGAAGGCTTAATATATGAATATCATCAAGACTTCTTTTTACAAGAATCTAATGTGATTTTCAAAAGTTATTTTCAAAACAAAAATGTCATTTTCGGATTTTGGCTAAGGCATATTTTAAAAACATGTTTTCTAACTCAAAAATGAAGTTTTTGTTTAAGAAATTAAAGGTTCTTAAGATAGGATATGTAAGGAATGGATTTTCATAAGCTTAGATAGATTTTATCAAATGATATGACCAAAAATAAATTTTGTAAATTCGGATCCCAACCAAGACCAATTTTTAAAACCCATTTATCAACTCCAAAACTCATGTTTTATGTGAAAAATGAAGTATATAGGTAATAGGTATCATTAAGTAGTGATTTTTATAAGTTGAAATGAGTTTTGATGAGATTAATGTATAAAACAAGAAATAGAATCAAGATGGGAAATTTTGAGTTAGTAGTCAATTTGTGAAATTCGTAATTTTGAATGAAGGCCATAAGAACACCTAGTATTCAAGCTCAAAATGAATGTTTTATGTGTTAAATGAAGTCCTTAGGTAATTGATATAGTGAAGCCTTAAATTTTAATGCATTAAACAAGTTTTTCCCAAAGGAATCATTTAAAAAGGTGGATTTTCTAAAATTCGGATTTTTGAGTAAATCATATTGGAAAACATGTTTGCAAAGTGTGAAATGCAAATTTTTGTGTAAGAATGAAGTCCTTAGTGGTTATGTATGATTGATCCCTAATTTCCTAAATATCAAATGATTTTTACTTAAAGAAATCACTCGAAAACCAATTTTTACCAAATTCGGATTTTGGAATCAATCGCACTTGAACATATGTTTACCAAGTGTAAAATGGAAATTTTTATGAAGAAATGAAGGTCATAAGTAGTATATATAATGAAGACTCAATTTTGACAAAAATAATTATATTTTCTTAAGTAACAAATCCAAAACAAATGGAAATGATAAAAGTTAGAAAACTAGATTTTTCATAAGTTGTCATTATGGTCTTGCAAAATAAAAAGTTATAAAATTTTCTTTTAGCAAAATCATCAGATCATGCATGCCATAGGCTCATCTCATGTCATCCATGTTAGGAAATCATTCATATTGCATGTATAGCTAAGTTATATAGCAGGAACATTACAACATTTACAAAATAATCTTTCGGAAATTGAAATTGTTGCTGCCCTAATCTGATCCGAACTTTTCGAAGCTTCGAAGTTTTCAAAACTTAAAATGTAATATTAGAATTAGATAGATCTTTCGAAGTAGATAGAAATCGATATATAATTTGTGAGATTTCGAGTTAAAATGACCAGGTTGTGGCCATTTTAAGTTGGAATTCCCACTTAGGACGCGAATTACGAACTTGATAGTTCGTATGAAGTCATTGGATTAGTTTGAGTTGAAATACTTATTAGAGTATTTATTCCTTTTTAGGTGATCCCGAATTCGACGATTCCCTACCACCGGGTTATTATTACTAGAAGACCGGTGATCCAATGGCCGAGTGAGTTTTCTCCTTGTTTTGTTACCTTGATTGTGCTTGTAGTTAATTGCATTAGATTATAGGAACAAGATAAATATCGATATAAATAGGGATGGGATATATGATGAGGCTGTGATGAATGTATGTCAAAGAATACTAAAGCATATTGAAATCACGATTTGATTGGATAACTGCACTGTTCATATTATTCTATTATGTGTATGATATTGGCTGGTCACTCTAAAGAATGTATAAATATTTTGACCTAAGCAAAAAGTAAATTGATCATGCATCGCATCGGACATATTGCATTTGGTAGCGTGCTACTCCTACGCAGGTAGATCGGTATGGTCCGAGGACTCGTTTGGATAATGAGACCCGGGATCAGAGCTCATTCATAGAAAACTAAGGCGCATCGGGGATGCATTCCATGTGTGAGCCTAGCCGAGGCGAATGCTATGAGCCGAGGGCTTGGGGACTAGCAGCAGTCGTGTAGACTTCAATACCATCCCTAACCTAAGATACGGAGGGCGTAAATCCGTTCTGTGTGTGGGTTCCGGATACCCATACACAATTGCTTGCTCACGTGTTTGTTCATGCATAGCATATGATTGATTAATGCTTGCTTGTTCTGGTATGGAACTAAGGGAATTCTCACTAAGCTAGTGTAGCTTATACCCCAATAGCAGTTTAAATGAACAGGTTATCTCAAGAATGCAAAGTGGGGACCGAGATGGTTGAAGCCGAGAATGGCTTCGGGATTCTGACAAGAAATGAGAATGTTGAAGTTATTAGCTAGTTTTATGATTTGTCTTGTAATAGTTTATGTAGGGAATTCTATGGATGAATGTAATTGAAGTTGAATGATTTATATTTTGAAGTATAGTGGTTTGTATCGAAAGTATAGTGGATTATATTTCCTTTATATTGTTACTCAATTATATCAACATAAAATGGATCATTCCGATGTGTCTCCTTTATGTGTTAGATGCCTTGTACATAGTAGGGAAGCCTTTACATGATCGAAGTGGTCATTCCAAGGCTTTAATATTGTGTACGGTGGACTGCCACGTTTAGGGTACCCTTCGGGGCGTGACATATACCCTTATAGTCTTCTATTACAGTATGATTATCTGTGGTTAGCCCCAAGGAGCCCTGTATACCAGGTACGAGTGTAAGCTACTAGGAGTTTTTGGAAGAAGTTTGTGTATTTTTACTTTTGATCATAGACTTCTAGAAAAAATCTCTATAGTAGGTTTATGTAGTAGTTATGTTTATTTTGATATTAGTATAGTTGAACAAAGACTTTAAGCGGGGGAATGCCCCTAAGATGATATACTAAATTGTTATTAAATGAGGATCTTATGTTTATCGATTTAAGTTCATGCTTGCTTTTGCTATCTATTTAAACGTAATACCCCTATGAGTCTCTTACTATCTTGGAAGCACGCCTTGCATATGATATCAAAGCTCCTACGTAACTAAGGATTGTCATTCATTAGGTTTCATATTATATGTGGTGGACTGCCACATTTAGGATACCCTCTGGGGTGTGACAATTTAAGTTGGTATCAGAGCGCAAGTTTTAGACATAAGATAGTAGAAATAGACCTTAAGATAGATAGTAACAAGATAGAAACTCTAGCTTAAGATCTGATCCCTTTTTGTTTTACTTGATAGTTGACTTTTCCTGAGGTCAAAGAAAAATCCCGACAATTCCTTAAAGACCATGACGAGACCTTCGTGAACTACCGTCTTAGACTAAGGGTCCTGTGTGAGGAGTTTGCATTAGTCGGAAGGCCCAGGACTGCCCGCGAAATGTTCAAGTTATGGAAGAAAGGATTGAGACATTCGCTGTGGAGGAACTTTCCCAATGAGCTGAGATTCGACGCTGTAAGCAATCGGAGATGGAGTGACGTAGAAGTTATTTATGTGGTCGAAAGAATGATGGTTTTTATGTACGGGAGACCATGCTGCAACAATGACCTTCATCTTGAAAGCGGAAGATGGGCGATAGGAACCAGACTTCCGGACTTGGAATAAGCTAAGACCTCTATACATCTACGCACATGATGAGTTGGCAGATCATACGAACTGGCTGAAGGCAGATGCTGAAGAGCGATCTTATTGGTATGCCGCTTATCGACGAATTGTCCCTACGCCATCAGAGTACAATACTCAGCCCAACTCCGTCGGAATGCAGCTAGATGTTATCCCAGATGAGGACTTCATCATGGAAGAGGCCCAAGCAAACAAAGAAAATGGAGAGACTGATGGTTGCACGGAAGGAAATCCGAATGAAGACTTGGAGCCTGAAGAGACCCAGTCTGCATCTCTCTAGGAAGACAGCCCTTTGATCCCCAGTCAGGCACCTCTCCGAAGGTTGAGCCAAGATGTACCTATAGAGACCATTGCAAGGAATAATCCAGTAATGATCTCCGATTCTGAAGAGGAGGGGAGAAGAGATAATGCTTTCGATCCAAATAGATTCCTGAGAAGCAGATCTCAAATCCCTGCAATAGCAGTGGCACCAGAGGAAGAAGGACCGAAGGAAACAAATGGCACGACCCATGGAGAAAGGATTTCCGTGCATGATGAAGTTTGGCCGTCTCAGGCGGAGATCACCTCATGGTACCGAGGAAAGAGAATGACTGTGAGTCAATACCTACAATTCGTTAAACGACACAAAGGTTGCACCAGCAGGAGTATAACCCGACGAGCCCAACATAGTATTTTCCTAGGCTTATCTTTGTTTTAATGCATTAATGTTTTGCTTTTCTATGTTTTATTTGAACAATTATCTTTTTGATGGGAATGGTTTCCACCTTCTCAAGGTTATGTAAGGATTATTAATTTCCTCTTTTTATTTTGAATGCAAGTATTTTATCTGATGATTCCTGGATTTGAATGCCTTAAATATTTTCTACGCAATTTTTGATATTTCCGATCTCTTTAAAGTCTAAAACTAGAGTAATTAACAGACGTGGTAGGAGAGGGAGAAGACGCGAACGTCGCGCCTCTAATAATATACCAGCAGAACCAGAGAATCCCCCGGTAGGACAACAAGCCCTAAATCGCCCACCGAATCAACAAGGAGATGTGTGGGCAGCCATCAACCAACTAACAGGGCTAGTCAATAATTTCATGCAGCACGCACAAAATATGCCACCGCCTGCTGCAAATGTACTAGAAGCAATCGTTGAGGTACCCGCAGCACCAGAAGCTGAGTCTCATACCATCCCTTTGCCAGCACCACCGCCACCTCGACCTTACAGAAGTTCCTTACCAGACTTCATAAAAAGAAACAGATATTTCGACGGAAATTTTGGAAAGCCAGACGAAGCTGAAGACTGGCTAGCCCAGATTGAAAGATCGTTCGCCGCCTACGAAGTCCCCCACCATCTGCGCCTAGATTATGGCACATACATGTTAAGATTCAATGCTAGGATATGGTAGGAGTCAAAAAGCAGGGAGTTGCTACCACCTGTAACCTGGGCAGCCTTCCGAAGGGAGTTTCTGGACAACTATTTCCCTGGGAGCTTGAGGGTACAGTATAGTGGAGACTTCCTCCACATATCCCAGAAAGGAAGGACAATAGAGTAGTACGAGACGGAGTTTAGCCGTCTACTTGAATACGCGCCTGAATCTTTCAAGCATAGTGAGGAGCTGAAGAGGCAAGTGTTTCCGAGTGGCTTGGATGAAGATTTAAGAATGCGTTTGGAGGAGTTGGATCTGAGGACTCTTCCTGAGCTGGTTGAAAGGGCTCGTATCATAGAGGGAGCCAAGAAAAGAAAAAGCAAGGCACCAGAGAAGCGAACCTTTGTGTTCGGAAAGAGAGCACAAGATAGCTACGACCCCAGCTTCCAAAGCAAAAAGTTTAAACCCTTCCACAGTTTCAGAGGAAGTGTTAGTGGCAACAAGGAGACACCTGAGATCAAAGTGACATGCTAGAAATGTAAGAAGGAGCACTATCCGAAGAGGTGCCCCCTTCTTCAACACAAATGTTATTTTTGTGGAGACCCAAGCCACAAGATCAGTGATTGTCTTAAGAAAGCTTCCACCATTTGCTTTGTGTGCAAGCAAACTTGGCACTTCGCCAATAAATGTGTTATGCCCCAAAAGGTACCCTAAACGTGACAGTTCGCCATACTCAATATTAAAGCTTAAGTATGACAACCTTAGTCATTCCCAAAAGCTTTTATATTAAGTGTAAGGCGTACTTTCACAACTTTAGATGACCATATATGGAATTATGAAGCTTAAGGAGATATAAAAACATATTAAGAAAAGAGGATTCATAATAAACATTTATTCATATCAATGATTTTACAAACTTAGGGACATTTCCCAAGATCACTATTCTATTACAAGATATTTGCATATTTTCTCTAATACTAAACTTCATCGAAAATTTCTTTATCTAAAAGAAATTACCTACCCACAGGGTTCTCGTGGCCTTAACCATAAGTAAGGAAACTGCAAAAGATATCTATTTGGGTATAAGCTAATAGGCTTAGTGAGAATTATTTCCATAAATAACTTCTTGTAATCAAAGTTTCAAACAAGTTAGTTAAGCAAACAAATGGGATGCAACATATACGTGGGCAAACAAGACATATAGTTTTTTGGGAACTATATGTTGAATGGATTTACGCCCTACATTCGGGGTTTGGTGATATATAACCTCAAAACAAGTAGTTTTAATTAAAAAGTTTTAAGCTTGTGAGCACTCATCGCCAAGTATTCCGAATCTACTTGATTTGACCTTGCTTTCGGATCTTCCGCCAAGCATTTCCCTTAAGTCACCAAGCAATCGCTTTCGGATCTCCCGCTAAGTGTTGCTTTCGACATGAGCTTACTATCCTTCTCACCCAAGGATAATAACCCAAAATGCAATGTGACTCACTTTCGTGGTATACATGAATTCATTTATAATGTCATAGCATAATTATTTTTGAATTTAAGGCGATCAAGGAATTTCATACAAATCAAATGGTATACTAAAACAAACATTTAAAACAATTCTGGCTCCAATATTCTTAAAATTCTTTTAAAGAATTATTTTACATACATATCAATTTATCTTTTCCTAGTTCTAATACAACTAATTTACAAGCACAACAAGTATAGCATTTAATGGAAATAAACTTATGATGCCATGTCGACTATTCCTCTAAGCGGATGAGTCGTTTACACACTCCACTTAGTTGTAATAATCTTCGGGGTAAAGGAATCATTCCTCGGGGTCACCTAGCCAAAGATAATACCCATAATGTGTATTTCTTGATGATTTTCTTGAATTTTGACAAAACAATGTCAAAAGAACATTAAAGTTCGTATAAAGGAATGTTCCAACTTAAAATGGTCATAACTTGGTCATTTTAACTTGGAATCGTGCATATAATATACCGATTTCTATCTACTCGAAAAGATCTACCCATTTCCAAAATTATTTTCATCAAAAAAAGCCATATAGGCCTCAAAATAGTAGCAACAAAATTCACTACGGATTTTCCAAAGTAAAAACAACTTGGGTTCATTCATCCAAAACTTGCTTGATATATACTTAGTTATTTATATAGTTGAAAAATTCTCTTTTATAACTATATAACTCATATTTATGAATGCTCAAGTGTTTTGTTGTCCAATTATATTTCTTGAGTAAAACAATGTTGGTTTTGAGTTGTTAGAAAAGTATAGTTTACAAAAATTGATTTTGTAAATTTCTTGAAATGAATATCTTGTTTTCCTTTTGTTCTCCCAAAATACTTCATGTTGGTTTTATTTTGTTTCCCAAGTAACATTTTGAAAATACCATTTTCTATTTTCTTATATTAGTACCACTTTTCCTATTTATTTTTCCTATATAATTTTCTTTGCCTCTTTATTTATAAAGATCTTTATTTGAAATTTCCTTAGCTTTTCATCTTGTCTATCTTTTTATAAAAATCATTATTGTATCAACAAGTATTTTCCTTTTGAAAAACAAAGTGGAATAATAAAGGTTTTAGGTTGCTTTTTCAAAGTAAAAATAGTTTCTATAATTATAGTAAGTTCTTTTTGTAACTTTGAAAAACGATAACTTTATTTTTGTTTTTCCTAACCATAGATTTTCCTTTTTACATAAACTTATTTCTAAGTGATAAAATCTTCCTTTGTTTAATTATGTTTAGAAATTAAAATTTTTGGACCATAATCTAAATGAACATGATTTATAAAAGCAAACAAAAATAACATAAAACATAAATAATAAAGTCAAGTATTGGAGTCTTAGCTTTTTCAAGGCTCCCAAGACTAAGAAGTAGACTAGTCCCAAAATAAAATAAAATGAAGAATGAAAAGCTTATTTTGACTTGACGAGGACAAGTCTAAGACTAGAGACCAGTCTTAAAATAACAAGGAATAAGTAAATAAATCGCAATGAATTAATAAATAAATTGCAAAGGAAAGTAAACAAATTGCATTGCATAAAAGTAAATAAATTGCAAGTGAGCTTATATGCTCTAAAGGATAGGTATTTATATATATAGATAATAATATTTAGATATAGTAGCAATAATATGAACAAAAACAATAACATGAACATAAATAGATTTTTCATAAACAAGAACAATACATGAACATAATGTAGCTTCCATAACTTGTAATCTTTGAAAACTCACACTATGGTAATGTAAAGTTACATGACATAAAGAAGAAAATAAAAGAAGGTAGTTACCTAAAGGAGACTTTGGTATGGTTATGTGGTTATGGGTTTTAGTTGTTGGTAGAGGTTGTTGTGGAATTATTTTGAGAGAGTTTTGGGATGGTATTTTGAGGGAGTTTTGACAGGAGAATTTGAGAGAGTTTTGTAAGAAATTTGTGGGTAGTGGATGTGTGAAAGAAGTGAAAGAGGAGGGGGGTATTTATAGGAAATTATGGAGGGATTTTGTATGATTAAAATAAAAGAAAATTGAAACAAATTGATGAGGATAGAGAGGGGGGGGCGCCGGCCACAATTAAAGGAGAGGGAGAGAGATTTTATTTTTTTGATTTGAAATAAAGTTATGGGAAAGGTAAAAAGTAAGGATTATAGGTTATGGAGTATGTAAGAATAGGTGTAAGAAAAAGTAGAGATAAAAGAATAGTGTAGAATAGTAATGAATAGTGTAATGTAAGATAGATATGACTAATAAAGTACCGGTAGTAGAAAATACGCGTAATAGCTATGTCTGTTATTTTTACTCACCGAAAAATTTTGAAATTGCTATTTTTGAAAATCTTATATTTTTACGAGTCTAACGGTTTATTCGGAATATTTTTACTATTCCGAGCTTTCGGACACGTTTTTCGAGAACTGTGTCCGATCGGGTTCAAAGGACACCCGAAATTCGCAAAACTGATATTTTTATAAAACCTATGGTTATTACGAACCATTCTAGCTAATTATTCCAACTTCGTTTTCTAGGGCCAAAGAAAACGGCAATGCCGGACTTAAACGGTTACGGTGAACTAGGGTTTTGTTGACCTTTAGGGTTTCGATTGACTTAGGGTTTTATGTTAAGCCGATTCTAAAAATTTGGGGGTTTACAGAATGCCCACAAAGGAAGAATGCACCAGCAAGACCGTTTGGTTCTACGGGAGGAGCAGCATCGACAAAGAATGGAAATGGAGGGAGCAACTCGAACCGATCTGGAGCAGCTGTCCACGGAATGAGGATATACAACCTGGAAGGACAGTGGGTATGCGAGGAGTCCAATGACGAAGGAGCGGAGCTAGCAGCCGTAGATGGAGAGTATGTCTTAGACTTTGGATTAGTGACAGGTCAGGATCAAAACCCTTTTCTTTGATGCAAGTTATTAAGTTTCCTACTTTCAATTCCTATGCTACAAAAGTTTTATACCCATGATGAGCTTAAGTATATCAGTCTCGTAATTAGTATAAAATTCGAGTGCAGGACACATACGCATAGCTAGTCAACCCGCTTATGCTTTGTTCAATACGGGAGCTATCCATTCTTTTATTACCGTTAGCCTGGCTAAGCAGATTGGGTTACCCGTAGATACTATTGCTACCGGTTTTCAAGTTAAGACCCCCGCCGAAAGCATAGTAATGACAAAGGAAATGCTTAAAGGCTGTCCAATGGAGATACAAGGAAGTCACTCTAAGTGTGACCTAATAATCTTAGAGGTGAGCAAATACGAAGTAATCTTGGGTATGAGTTGGTTGACATCTATCAAAGCCTTAGTGGATTGTAAACAAAAGGAAGTGAAGTTTAAGGACCAAAATGGATGTGAAGTAATATTCAGAGGAGAATCCACGGTGAAGTTAAATTCGTTCGAGTTAGTGGACGATGATGAAATCAACCTTAGTAACCTGGATGAAGAAGGAGAAGAAAAGCCTAAACTTGGATCCATACCCGTGGTTAACGAGTTCCCAGACGTATTTCTGGACGGATTACCTGGATTGCCACCAAAGAGAGAGATCGATTTCGAAATCGGCCTAATGGTTAATACAGAGCCAATATCAAAGGCACCTTATCGAATGGCACCAGTGGAGCTCAAGGAGTTAAAAATTCAGTTACAAGACTTGTTAGATCAAGGTTTTATCTGACCAAGTGTATCACCTTGGGGAGCACCAGTGTTGTTCATAAAGAAGAAGGATAGTTCCATGCGTTTATGCATCGACTATCAGGGGCTAACAAAGTCACCATCAAGAATAAGTATCCACTCCCAAGGATAGATGACCTTTTCGATCAGCTTCAACGAGCAAGTGTCTTTTCAAGGATCGATCTACGATCAGGATACCACAAGTTGAGGATTAAACCTGAGGATGTACCAAAGACAGCTTTCAGAACTCGCTATGGACATTACGAGTTTCTAGTGATGCCTTTTGGACTAACCAATACACCAGCAGCTTTGATGGATCTCATGAATCAAGTATATAAGCCCCTGTTGGATAAGTGCATGATAGTCTTCATCGACGATATTCTAATCTACTCAAAGATGCGAGAGCAACATGAGGAACACTTAAGAATGGCATTACAGACCTTACGCGAGCATAAGTTGTATGCCAAGCTATCTAAGTGTGACTTTTGGTTGGATCGGATATCTTTCCTAGGACATGTGATATTTGGAGAAGGAATATCGGTAGACCCTGAGAAGATCAAGGCAGTGATGGAGTGGAAACAACCTAAAACGATGACTGAGATGAGAAGTATTCTCGGTTTGGCTGGATATTATAGGAAGTTTGTGAAGAATTTTTCAACCATCGCCAAACCCCTCACGCAGTTAACCCAAAAGGAGGAGAAATTCATCTGGACAGACAAGAGGGAGCAAAATTTCCAGGAACTAAAGAAAAGACTTGTCTCTGCCCCGATTCTAATTCTACCGGACCCCAAGAAGTCTTATACAGTGCACAGCGATGCTTCTAGGAATGGTCTTGGATACGTATTGATGCAAGATGGAAAAGTAATCGCTTAAGCATCACGACAGCTCAGACCTCATGAGCAGAATTATCCTACCTACGATCTGGAGTTAGCTGCTGTTGTCTTCGCACTTAAGTTATGGAGACACTATCTATATGAACAAAGGTGCGAAATCTACACAGACCATAAGAGCCTCAAGTACTTATTCACACAAAAGAGTTGAATATGCGCAATAGAGATGGTTGGAGCTCATCAAGGATTACGACCTTGGAATCAACTATTGTCCAGGGAAGGTAAACGCAATTGCAGATGCCCTAAGCAGAAAGAATTATGGGGAAGTAGCCTCTTTACTCACTAACAAGAACGAGTTGATAAAGGAATTTGAAAGAATGAGCATTGAATTCATAGGGCAAAGTGTGGAAGTAGAGATTGCCACCCTTGTCATGAAACCCACCTTAGTAGAGAGAATCAAGGAGGCCCAGCGATATGACGAGGCGATTCTGAAGATTAAGAAAGAGGTACAGGAAGGAAGGTACATCGATTTTGCCATAGATGAGGATGAAGTAGTGAGAATGGAAGGAAGATTATGTGTTCCGAATGATGAGGACATAAGTATGGAAATCATGGAAGAAGCACATCACTCCGGATACACCATGCATCCAGGAGGAACAAAGATGTACCAAGATCTGAAGAGCCACTATTGGTGGAACGGCATGAAGAGAGACATAGTAGACTTTGTGTTGAAATGTCCCATGTGCCAACAAGTAAAGTAGAGCACCAAAGGCCTGGTGGACTTCTGAAACCCCTGCCAATACCCGAGTGGAAATAGGACCAAATCACGATGGATTTTGTGTATGGATTACCAAGGACGTCGTCTGGATATGATGTAATTTGGGTCATAGTAGATCGATTGACGAAGACGGCACATTTCCTTCCAATGAACATGACGTACTCTATGGATAAGTTGGCAATAATGTACATAAGAGAAATAGTACGCTTGCATGGAGTACCCACTAGAATAGTCTGCGACCGAGACCCAAGGTTTGTATCCAAATTTTGGACAAGTTTGCAGAAATGTATGAGAACTAAGCTACATTTCAGTACTGCTTGTCACCCTCAGACAGATGGTCAATCGGAGAGGACGATACAAACGTTGGAGGATATGCTGTGAGCCTGCGTAATAGAGTTTAAAGGTAGTTGGGTCGCATACTTACCTTTGGTAGAATTTTCCTACAACAACAACTACCATTCCACGATCCAGATGCTACCCTATGAAGCGTCGTATGGAAGAAGATATCGATCACCTTTGTTTTGGGACGATGTAGAAAAGTTGAGCATCGGACCTGACTTGGTGCAAGATGTGGCCGACAAGGTGAGGATCATCCAACAAAAGATGAAGGAGGCACAAGATAGGCAAAAGAGTTGGGCGGATATGAAAAGACGTACACTTGAGTTTGAAGTTGGAGACCATGTGTACTTGAAAGTAAACCCCATCAAGAGTATTCGCCGAGTTCGAGCGCAAGGAAAGTTGAGCCCATGATATGTTGGACCTTTTGAAGTGCCTGAAAGAGTAGGAGATCTTGCTTACCGTCTAGCGCTCCCTCCCAGTCTATCTAGAATTCACAATGTATTCCATGTGTCAGTTCTACGGAAACATATGTCAGACCCTACCAGGATTGTAGAGTTGGAACCAGTTAAGTTGAAAGAAAATCTCACATACGAGAAACACCCAGTTTAAATCCTAGATCACAAGGTGCAGAAGCTTCGGAACAAGGAGATCAAGTATGTAAAGGTTCTATGGAGAAACCACTCACACGAGGAAGCAACCTGGGAGGCAGAAAGCGACATATGCCAGAAGTACCCGAGTGTGTTCAAGGAATCATGTATGAATTTCAAGTTTTGAGGACAAAACTTTCTTTAAGGGGGGTAGGTTGTAAATCCCTAAATTTTTGGATCCGAATTAAAGCTTAAACCCTAATCGGAAGTCAATTGGATTTCCAGAGTCAACAAAACCCTAGTTTACCGTAACCGCTTAAGTCTGGCATTGCCGTTTTCTCTAGCCTTAGAAAACGAAGTTGGAAAAGTTAGCTATAATAATTCGTAATAGCTATAGGTTATATAAAAATTTTAGCTTTGCAAAATTCAAGAGTCCTTAGGACCCAATCGGATACAATTTTCGAAAAACGTGTCCAGAAGCTTGGAATAGGAAAAATATTCCGAATATATCGTTAGACTTGTAAAAATATAAGATTTCCAAAAATATCAATTTCGTAATTTTTCGGTAGCTAAAAATATCAGATATCGCTTTTATACGCGTATTTTCTTACTACCGGCATTAAATTGTCATGTCTACTTTTACATTACACTATTTTCTACTATTCTACACTATTCATCTATCTCTACTTTTTCTTACAACCTACTCTTACGACCCATATACAAATTTCTTATACATTTTCATTTCCAATATAACTTCACATATTTCATTTCTTACTTTTAATTAACAAAATAACAAACAAATAAATTTCTCCTCCCCCAATGCATGAAAGTAGCGCCGACCACCCCTCCATAATGCCCCATTTGTTTTGTTTTTCATTTATTTAATTAACACAAATTATCTCCCATATTTTACTATAAATACCCCCTCATACCTCCATTTCTTTCACACCACTTCTTCACTAAAGTTACTCTCTCAAAATCTCTCAAGAATTCTCTCCAAGAAGTCTCTTACAAGAAGTTCCTTTCTTCTTCTTCTTTCTTTTAGGTAATATGCCTTCAAGAAATTCTTATGTTCATTTACTTAGTATGAACTTAGTGTTTGTTTTCTAAAACCATGAACGTTAAGAAAGCAACAATAGGTTCATACTTTGTTTTTTGTTCATAATCACAATTCCTTTATGTTCATTTATATTTCCTTTATGTTCATAACTATCTAAATATCTATATAACTATATATATTATTTAGAGCATATAAGCTCATTGTCTTGCAATTTATTTACTTTATTGCAATTTATTTATTTCAAGTTGTTTTTAAGACTAGTCATTCTAGTCTTAGACTTGTCCTCTTCAAGTCAAAACTTTTTCTTTTCTTTTCGTGACTAGTCTTTTCTTAGTCCCGAGGTACCTTGATGAAGCTAAGGTCCCAATACTTGATTTACTTTCTTATTTACTTAATCTTTCAAGTTATTATGTTCCTTTATATTTTTATAGTTTATGATTCATAATCATGCATGAACATAATGTTTTTGTCTCGACAAAAATAAAGGAGGAAATGTTTTCTTAAATTAAAGGTTCTTTTTAAATAAATGTAGAACATAGATTTCTTAAAACCTCATGAACATGCTTGGAAATGATTTTTCTTAAATAAACAAAAGGTTTTATGAAAACTTATCTTTCATCAAGAATTGGAAATTCTTTTGGAATCATTACAAGAAACAAAAATATCATTTATTACTTGTAAAAAGTTGTTGGAATCTAAGTTTAGAAAATAAAACAACTCCTTAGGAAATTAAAGTAATTGCAAGAAATTAAACTTAATTTTAGAAAAAAAAAAAGAAATTCATCTCAAATAACCTAAGAATCCTTTTAAAAGTAAAATGAATATTCCAATAAAATCTCAAGTTCAAAGTCTTTTAAAAACCTTACTTTTCATAAGTTGAGACGACATCATTTACTTCATACATTTGTTTTGAGTCATTACATATATGTATATACCTTTCAAAAAGTTTATAAAATACTTGAAATATTCATCCTTTCAAATGAGCTTTATTTACAAGAAGGAAAACAAGTTTTTGCAAATTCGTGGCAAATCTGGTCTGTCATGTCCCAAAGGGTACCCTAAACGTGGTAATCCGCCGTATATAATATTAAAGCTAATGAATGACAATCCTTAGTCACGCAGGAGGTTCGATATCATATGTAAGGCGTGCTTCCAAGATAGTAGGAGACTCATAGGGGTATTACGTTTAAATAGATAGCAAAAGTAAGCATAAACTTAAATAGATAAACATAAGATCTTCATTTAATAACAATTTAGTACATCATCTTAGGGGCATTCCCCCGCCTTAAAGTATTTGTTCAACTATACTAATATCAAAATAAACATAACTACTACATAAGCCTACTATAGAGATTTTTTCCTAGAAGTCTATGTTCAAACTAAAAATACATAAACTTCTTCCAAAAACTCCTAATGGCTTACACTCGTACCTGGTATACGGGGCTCCTTGGGGCCAACCATAGATAATCATATTGTTATAGAAAACTATAAGGGTATAAGCATGACTAGCTTAGTGAGATAATTCCATCTATGAGACATTTCCATAAATCAAACAAGTATTTAATCAAAACATATGAAAATGCACAAATCATATGAACAAGCAAGATATACATGATCAACCGGAAACCAAGTGTAGCATGGATTTAACGCCCTCCATGACAAGGGTTGGGAGGTTTACAGGCTCATATGACCATCAATATCTGCAGATTTACCATATAGACTTTCTGCTCCCACCAGCCACTACTACCATTTCCTCGTTTCCCACACGAAGAAAAGTAGTAAAACAAATGTGACTCATGTATATGATATGCATGAATTAATTCCAATATAAATTTAACCAAAAATATTTAGTTTAAGTTAGAGGTGACACACAATTTCATCATATCAACACAAGAATCACAAATTATTTATCAAACCAAATTCCGATATTCTTAGTTTATATTCAAGCAATCATAATCACAAGTCACATGACAAATGTTCATTTTATCTTTCTCTTATTTTCTAGTGCTTCTATTTACAAGCACAAAACAAGGAAATGTAACTTGATGAGAGGAATAACTCACTCCATACCGATAGATCTAATCAAAATAGTCCTCCGGATAGACGATCTTGGGTCCCTCAACACCTAAACAGGATGAAATACCCAAAATAAGTCTTTCATAAAACTTCTATTCTTGAAGATTCTAGACTTTTCTTAAAATCGCGGTAAAATCGTATAAGGGGAAATTCCAACTTAAAATGGCCATAACTTGCTCATTTTAACTCGGAATTTCGCGTATAATATACCGTTTTCTACTTACTCGAAAAGATCTACGCATTTCTAAGCTTATTTTCATAAAACTACGTCGTTTGGGTTCCAAAAAGACAGCGACCAGATTTGCCACGAATTTGCAAAAATTTGTTTTCCTTCTTGTAAATAAAGATGATTCTAAAAGATGAATATTTCAAGTACCTTGTAAACTTTTTGAATGGTATATACATATATGTAATGACTCATAACAAATGGATGAAGTAAATGAAGCTGTCTCAACTTATGAAAAGTAAGGTTTTAAAAGGCTTTGAACTTGAGATTTTATTGGAATATTCATTTTACTTTCGAAAGATCTTGAGTTATTTGAAATGAATATTCTTTTTCTAAATTTTATCTCTAGTAATTACTTTAAATTACTAAGGGGTGGTTTTATTTTATAAACTTGGATTCTAACAACTTTTAAAAGTAATAAAATGATATTTTTGTTTCTTGTAATGATTCCAAAAGAATTTCTATTTCTCGATGAAAGATAAGTTATCATAAAACCTTTTGTTTATTTAAGAAAAATCATTTCCAAGCATGTTCATGAGTTTTTAAGAAATCTATGTTCTACATTTATTTAAAAAGAACCTTTAGTTTAAGAAAACACTTCCTTCTTTATTTTTTTGAGACAAAAACATTATGTTCATGCATGATTATGAACCATAAACTATAGAAATACAAAGGAACATAATAACTTGAAAGATTAAGTAAATAAGAAAGTAAATCAAGTATTGGGACCTTAGATTCATCAAGGTACCCGGGGACTAAGAAAAGACTAATCCCAGAAAAGAAAAGAAAAGAAAAGAAAATGTTTTGACTTAATGAGGACAAGTCTAAGACTAGAATGACTAGTCTTAAAAAAAACTTAGAATAAATAAATTGCAATGAAGTAAATAAATTGCATAAAAGGTAAATAAATTGCAAGACAATGAGCTTATATGCTCTAAATATATATATATATATATATATAGCTATATAGATATTTAGATAGTTATAAACATAAAGGAATTGTGATTATAAACAAAAACAAAGTATGAACCTATTGTTGCTTTCTTAACCTTCATGGTTTTAGAAAATACACACTCAGTTCATACTAAGTAGATGAACATGTGAATTTCTTGAAGGCATATTACCTAAAAGAAAGAAGAAGAGAGAAGCTCCTTGTAAGAGACTTCTTGGAGAGAATTCTTGAGAGATTTTGAGAGAGTAACTTTAGTGAAGAAGTGAAGGTATGAGGGGGTATTTATAGGAAAATGTGGAGATAATTTGTGTTAATTATAATAAGTGAAAAAAATAAAACAATTAGGGAAAGAGGGGGGGGCCGGCGCTCTTGCATGGGGGAGAGGGAAAATTTATTTTTTTGTTATTTTGTTAATTAAAAGTAAGAAATGAAAGATGTGAAATTGTATTGGAAATGAAAATGTGTAAGAAATAGGTGTATGGTTTGTAAGAGTAGGTTGTAAGAAAAGTAGAGATAGATGAATAGTGTAGAATAGTAGAAAATAGTGTAATGTAAAAGTAGACATGACAATTTAATGCCGGTAGTAAGAAAATACGTATAAAAGCGATATCTGATATTTTTAGCTACCGAAAAATTACGAAATTGATATTTTTGGAAATCTTATATTTTTACGAGTCTAACGGTATATTCGGAATTTTTCCTATTCCGAGCTTCCACACGTTTTTGAAACTGTCGATCGGGTTCTAAGGACTCTTGAATTTTGCAAACTGAAATTTTTATATAACCTATAGCTATTACGAACTATTATAGCTAACTTTTCCAACTTCGTTTTCTAGGGCTAGAGAAAACGGCAATGCCGGACTTAAGCGGTTACGGTAAACTAGGGTTTTGTTGACTTGGAAATCCGGTTGACTTCCGATTAGGGTTTAAGCTTAATTGGATCCAAAAAAGGGGATTTACAACCTACCCCCCTTAAAGAAAGTTTTGTCCTCAAAACTTGAAATTCATACCTGATGCCTTGAACAGACTCAGGTACTTCTAGCGTATGTCACTTTCTGCCTCCCAGGTTGCTTCCCCGTGTCAGTGGTTTCTCCATAGAACCTTTACATACTTGATCTCCTTGTTCCGAAGCTTCTGCACCTTGTGATCTAGGATTTGAACTGGGTGTTCCTCGTATGTGAGATTTTCTTTCAGCTGAACTGGTTCTAACTCTGCAATCCTGGTAGGGTCTGACACATGTTTCCGTAGAACGGACACGTGGAATACGTTGTGAATTCCAGATAGGCTAGGAGGGAGTGCCAGACGGTAAGCAAGATCTCCTACTCTTTCAAGCACTTCAAAAGGTCCAACATATCGTGGGCTCAACTTTCCTTGCGCTCGAACTCGGCGAATACTCTTGATGGGGTTTACTTTCAAGTACACATGGTCTCCAACTTCAAACTCAAGTGTACGTCTCTTCATATCCGCCCAACTCTTTTGCCTATCTTGTGCCTCCTTCATCTTTTGTTGGATGATCCTCACCTTGTCGGCCGCATCTTGCACCAAGTCAGGTCCGATGCTCAACTTTTCTACATCGTCCCAAAACAAAGGTGATCGACATCTTCTTCCATACAACGCTTCATAGGGTGGCATCTGGATCGTGGAATGGTAGCTGTTGTTGTAGGCAAATTCTACCAAAGGTAGGTATGCGTCCCAACTACCTTTAAACTCTATTACACAAGGTCTCAACATATCTTCCAAAGTTTGTATTGTTCTTTCCGATTGACCATCGTTTGAGGGTGATAAGCAGTACTGAAATGTAGCTTAGTTCCCATACATTTCTGCAAACTTGTCCAAAATTTGGATACAAACCTTGGGTCTCGGTCGGAGACTATTCCACGGGTACTCCATGCAAGCGTACTATTTCTCTTATGTACATTCTTGCCATCTTGTCCATAGAGTACGTCATGTTCATTGGAAGGAAATGTTCCATCTTCGTCAATCATTACTATGACCCAAATTGCATCATATCCAGCCGACGTCCTTGGTAATCCACACACAAAATCCATTGTGATTTGGTCCCATTTCCACTCGGGTATTGGCAGGGGTTTTAGAAGTCCACCAGGTCTTTGGTGCTCCACTTTTACTTGTTGGCACGTGGGACATTTCAACACAAAGTCTGCTACGTCTCTCTTCATGCCGTTCCACCATAGTGGCTCTTCAGATCTTGGTACATCTTTGTTCCTCCTGGATGCATGGTGTATCCGGAGTGATGTGCTTCTTCCATGATTTCCTTTCTTATGTCCTCATCATCCGAACACATAATCTTCCTTTCATTCTCACTACTTCATCCTCATCTATGGCAAAATCGGTGTACCTTCCTTCCTGCACCTCTTTCTTAATTTCAGAATCGCCTCGTCATATCGCTGGGCCTCCTTGATTCTCTCTACTAAGGTGGGTTCCATGACAAGGTTGGCAATCTCCACTTCCACACTTTGCCCTATGAATTCAATGCTCATTCTTTCAAATTCCTTTATCAACTCGTTCTTGTCAGTGAGCAAAGAGGCTACTTCCCATAATTCTTTCTGCTTAGGGCATCTGCAACTGCGTTTACCTCCCTGGACAGTAGTTGATTCCAAGGTCGTAATCCTTGATGAGCTCCAACCATCTCGTTGTCGCATATTCAACTCCTTTTGTGTGAATAGGTACTTGAGGCTTTATGGTCTGTGTAGATTTCGCACCTTTGTCCATATAGGTAGTGTCTCCATAACTTAAGTGCGAAGACAACAGCAGCTAACTCCAGATCGTGGGTAGGATAATTCTGCTCATGGTCTGAGTTGTCGATGCATAAGCGATCACTTTTCCATCTTGCATCAACATGCATCCAAGACCATTCCTAGAAGCATCGTTGTGCACTGTATAGGACTTCTCGGGGTCCGGTAGAATTAGAATCGGGGCAGAGACAAGTCTTTTCTTTAGTTCCTGGAAACTTTGCTCCCTCTTGTCTGTCCAGATGAACTTCTCCTCCTTTTGGGTTAACTGCGTGAGGGGTTTGGCGATGGTTGAAAAATTCTTTACAAACTTCCTATAATATCCAGCCAAACCGAGAAAACTTCTCACCTCAGTCACAGTTTTAGGTTGTTTCCACTCCATCACTGCCTTGATCTTCTCAGGGTCTACCGATATTCCTTCTCCAGATATCACATGTCCTAGGAAAGATATCTGATCCAACCAAAAGTCACACTTAGATAGCTTGGCGTACAACTTATGCTCACGCAAGGTCTGTAATGCCATTCTTAAGTGTTCCTCATGTTGCTCTCGCGTCTTTGAGTAGATCAGAATATCGTCGATGAAGACTATCACGCACTTATCCAACAGGGGCTTATATACTCGATTCATGAGATCCATGAAAGCTGTTGGTGCGTTGGTTAATCCAAAAGGCATCACTAGAAACTCGTAATGTCCATAGCGAGTTCTGAAAGCTGTCTTCGGTACATCCTCAGGTTTAATCCTCAACTGGTGGTATCCTGACCGTAGATCGATCCTTGAAAAGACACTTGCTCCTTGAAGCTGATCGAAAAGGTCATCTATCCTTGGGAGTGGATACTTGTTCTTGATGGTGACTTTGTTTAGCTCCCGATAGTCGATGCATAAACGCATGGAACCATCCTTCTTCTTTACGAACAACACTGGTGCTCCCCAAGGTGATACACTTGGTCGGATAAAACCTTGATCTAACAAGTCTTGCAACTGAATTTTTAACTCCTTAAGCTCCACTGGTGCCATCCGATAGGGTGCTTTTGATATTGGCTCTGTATTGACCAATAGGTCGATTTCGAAATCGATCACTCTCTTTGGGGGCAATCCAGGCAATCTATCCGGAAATACATCTAGGAACTCATTAACCACAGATATGGATCCAAGCTCAGGCTTTTCTTCTCCTTCTTCATCCAGGTTACTAAGGTGGATCTCATCATCGTCCATTAACTCGAACGAGTTTAACTTCACCGTGGATTCACCTCTAAATACTACTTCACATCTATTTTGGTCATTAAACTTCACATCCTTTTGTTTACAATCCACTAAGGCTTTGACAGATGTCAACCAACTCATACCTAAGATTACTTCATATTTGCTCATCTTTAAGATTATCAGGTCACACTTAAAGTGACTTCCTTGTATCTCCATTGGACAGTCTTTAAGCATTTCCTTTGTCGTTACTATGCTTTCGGTGGGGGTCTTAACTCGAAAACCGATAGCGATAGTATCTACGGGTAACCCAATTTGCTTAGCCAGGCTAACGGTGATAAAAGAATGGGTAGCTCCTTTATCGAACAAAGCATAAGCGGGTTGACTAGCTATGCGTATGTGTCCTGCACTCGAATTTTATACTAATTACGAGACTGGTATGCTTAAGCTAACCATGGGTATAAAACTTTTTGTAGCATAGGAATTGAACGTAGGAAACTTAATAACTTGCATCAAAGAAAAAGGGTTTTGATCTTGACCTATCACTAATCCAAAATCTGAGCCATAATCTTCATCTACGGCTGCTAGCTCACTCCTTCGTCAGCAGACTCCTCGCATACCTATTGTCCTTCTAGGTTGTATATCCTCATTCCATGGACAGCTGCTCCAGATCGGTTCGAGTTGCTCCCTCCATTTCCATTCTTGGCCGGTGCTACTCCTCCTATAGAACCAAATGGCCTTGCTGGTGCATTCTTCCTTTGTGGGCATTCATTGGTGAAGTGCCCAGTTTGCTTGCACACGAAGCAAATGGTGGAAGCTTTCTTAGGACAATCACCGATCTTGTGGCTTGGGTCTCCACAAAAATAACATTTGTGTTGAGAAGGGGGCACCTTTGGATAGTGCTCCTTCTTACATTTCCAGCATGTCACTTTGATCTCAGGTGTCTCCTTGTTGCCACTAACACTTCCTCTGAAACTGTGGAAGGGTTTAAACTTTTTGCTTTGGAAGCTGGGGTTAGCTATCTTGTGCTCTTTCCGAACACAAAGGTTCGCTTCTCTGGTGCCTTGCTTTTTCTTTTCTTGGCTCCTTCTATGATACGAGCCCTTTCAACCAGCTCACGAAGAGTCCTCAGATCCAACTCCTCCAAACGCATTCTTAAATCTTCATCCAAGCCACTCAGAAATACTTGCCTCTTCAGCTCCTCACTATGCTTGAAAGATTCAGGCGCGTATTGAAGTAGACGGCTAAACTCCGTCTCGTACTGCTCTATTGTCCTTCCTTTCTGGGATATGTGGAGGAAGTCTCCACTATACTGTACCCTCAAGCTCCCAGGGAAATAGTTGTCCAGAAACTCCCTTCGGAAGGCTGCCCAGGTTACGGGTGGTAGCAACTCCCTGCTTTTCGACTCCCACCATATCCTAGCATTGAATCTTAACATGTACGTGCCATAATCCAGGCGCAGATGATGGGGGACTTCGTAGGCCAAACACCTTTCAATTGCTAGCCAGTCTTCAGCTTCGTCTGGCTTTCCGAAATTTCCGTCGAAATATCTTGCTTTTTATGAAGTCTGGCAAAGAACTTCTGTAAGGTCGAGGTGGCGTGGTGCTGGCAAAGGGACGGTATGAGACTCAGCTTCTGGGCTGCGGGTGCCTCAACGGTTGCTTCTGGTGCATTTGCAGCAGGCGGTGGCATATTTTGTGCATGCTGCATGAAATTATTGACTACCCTGTTAGTTGGTTGATGGCGGCCCACACATCTCCTTGTTGATTCGGTGGGGATTTGGGGCTTGTTGTCCTGCCGGGGGATTCTCCTGGTTCTGCTGGTATATTATTAGAGGCGCGACGTTGCGTCTTCTACCTCTCCTACCACGTCTGTTAATTACTCTAGTTTTAGACTTTAAAGAGATGGAAATATCGGAAATTGCGTAGAAAATATTTAAGGCATTCAAATCCAGGAATCATCAAATAAAATACTTGCATTCAAATAAAAGAGGAAATTAATAATCCTTACATAACTTTGAGAAGGTGGAAACCATTCCCATCAAAAAGATAATTGTTCAAATAAAACATAGAAAAGCAAAACATTAATGCATTAAAACAAAGATAAGCCTAGGAAAAGGCTATGTTGGACTCGTCGGGTTATGCTCCCTTCCTTCTTTTCTTCAAACTTCTTCTTTTTACGGGGACGGTGCTGGGTTCATACTCCTGTGGTGGAACCTTTGTGTCGTTTGACGAATTGTCGTAGGTATTGACTCACAGTCATTCTCTTTCCTCGGTACCGTGAGGTGATCTCCGCCTGAGACGGCCAAACTTCGTCATGCACGGAAATCCTTTCTCCATGGGTCGTGCCATTTGTTTCCTCCGGTCCTTCTTCCTCTGGTGCCACTGCTATTGCGGGGGTTTGAGATCTGCTTCTCAGGAATCTATTTGGATCGAAAGCGTTATCTCTCCCCTCCTCTTCAGAATCGGAGATCATTACTGGGTTATTCCTTGCAACGGTCTCCATAGGTACATCTTGGCTCAACCTTCGGGGAGGTGCCTGACTGGGGATCAAAGGGCTGTCTTCCCAGAGAGATGCAGACTGGGTCTCCTCAGGCTCCGAGTCTTCATTCGGATTTCCTTCCGTGCAACCATCAGTCTCTCCATTTCCTTCGTTTGCTTGGGCCTCCTCCATGATGAAGTCCTCATCTGGGATAACGTCTAGCTGCATTCCGACGGAGTTGGGCTGAGTATTGTACTCTGATGGCGTAGGGACAATTCGTCGGTAAGCGGCATACCAATAAAATCGCTCTTCAGCATCTGCCTTCAGCCAGTCCGTATGATCGCCAACTCATCATGTGCGTAGATGTATAGAGGTCCTAGCTTATTCCAAGTCCGGAAGTCTGGTTCCTGTCGCCCATCTTCTGCTTTCAAGATGAAGGTCATTTGTTGCAGCATGGTCTCCCGGTACATAAAAACCATCATTCTTTCGACCACATAAATAACCTCTACGTCACTCCATCTCCGATTGCTTACAGCGTCGAATCTCAGCTCATTGGGCAAGTTCCTCCACAGGGAATGTCTCAATCCTTTCTTCCATAACTTGAACATTTCGGGGGTCCTGGGCCTTCCGACTAATGCAAACTCCTCACACAGGACCCTTAGTCTAAGACGGTAGTTCACGAAGGTCTCGTCATGGTCTTTAAGGAATTGTCGGGATTTTTCTTTGACCTCAGGGAAAGTCAACTATCAAGTAAAACAAAAGGGGATCAGATCTTAAGCTAGAGTTCTATCTTATTACTATCTATCTTAAGGTCTATTTCTACTATCTTATGTCTAAAACTTGCGCTCTGATACCAACTTAAACTGTCACGCCCCAGAGGGTACCCTAAACGTGGCAGTCCGGCATATAATATTAAAGCTAATGAATGACAATCCTTAGTCAGGAGCTTCGATATCATATGCAAGGCGTGCTTCCAAGATAGTAGGAGACTCATAGGGGTATTACGTTTAAATAGATAGCAAAAGCAAGCATGAACTTAAATAGATAAACATAAGATCTTCATTTAATAACAATTTAGTACATCATCTTAGGGGCATTCCCCGCCTTAAAGTCTTTGTACAACTATACTAATATCAAAATAAACATAACACATAAGCCTACTATAGAGATTTTTCCTAGAAGTCTATGTTCAAAACTAAAAATACATAAACTTCTTCCAAAAACTCCTAGTAGCTTACACTCGTACCTGGCATACGGGGCTTCTTGGGGCCAACCATAGATAATCATACTGTAATAGAAAACTATAAGGGTATAAGCAAAACTAGCTTAGTGAGATAATTCCAACTATAAGACATTTCCAAATCAACCAAGTATTTAATCAAAACATATGAAAATGCACAAATCATATGAACAAGCAAGATACACATGATCAACCGGAAATCAAGTGTAGCATGGATTTAACGCCCTCCATGACAAGGGTTGGGAGGTTTACAGGCCCATACGACCATCAATATCTGCAGATTTACCGGCTCCTGCTTGCCCTGTAGACTTTCCGGCTCCTACTAGCCACCATGTAGACTTTCCGGCTCCTACCAGCCACCACTACCATTTCCTCGTTTCCCCACACGAAGAAAAGTAGTGAAACAAATGTGACCCATGTATATGATATGCATGAATTAATTCCAATATAAATTTAACCAAAAATATTTAGTTCAAGTTAGAGGTGATCAACACAATTCTCATCATATCAATACAAGAATCACAAATTATTTATCAAACCAAATTCCGATATTCTTAGTTTATATTCAAGCAATCATAATCACAAGTCATGACAATTGTTCATTTTATCTTTCTCTTAATTTCTAGTGCTTCTATTTACAAGCACAAAACAAGGAAATGTAACTTGATGAGAGGAATAACTCACTCCATATCGGTAGATCTAATCAAAATAGTCCTCCGGATAGACGATCTCGGGTCCCTCGTCACCTAAACAAGATGAAATACCCAAAATGAGTCTTTCATAAAACTTCTATTCTTGAAGATTCTAAACTTTTCTTAAAATCGCGGTAAAATCGTATAAGGGGAAATTCCAACTTAAAATGGCCATAACTTGCTCATTTTAACTCGGAATTTCGTGTATAATATACCGTTTTCTACCTACTCGAAAAGATCTACGCATTTCTAAGCTTATTTTCATAAAACTAAGTCGTTTGGGTTCCGAAAAAGAAGCGACCAGATTTGCCACGAATTTGCAAAAACTTGTTTTCCTTCTTGTAAATAAAGCTCATTTGAAAAGATGAATATTTCAAGTATTTTGTAAACTTTTTGAAAGGTATATACATATATGTAATGACTCATAACAAATGTATGAAGTAAATGAAGTTGTCTCAACTTATGAAAAGTAAGGTTTTAAAAGACTTTGAACTTGAGATTTTATTGGAATATTCATTTTACTTTTGAAAGGATTCTTGGTTATTTGAGATGAATATTTCTTTTTCTAAATTAAATTTAATTTCTTGCAATTACTTTAATTTCCTAAGGAGTGGTTTTATTTTCTAAACTTAGATTCCAACAATTTTAAAAGTAATAAAATGATATTTTTGTTTCTTGTAATGATTCCAAAAGATTTCTAATACTTGATGAAAATAAGTTTTTACAAACCTTTTGTTTATTTAAAAAAATCATTTCCAAAATGTTCATGAGTTTTTAAGAAATCTATTTCCTACTTTTATTTAAAAGAACCTTTAGTTTATGAAAACACTTCCTCATTTATTTTTATTGAGACAAAAACATTATGTTCATGCATGAATATGAATCATAAACTATAGAAATATAAAGGAACATAATAACTTGAAAGATTAAGTAAATAAGAAAGTAAATCAAGTATTGGGACCTTAGCTTATCAAGGTACCCCGGGACTAAGAAAAGACTAGTCCCGAAAAGAAAAGAAAAATGTTTTGACTTGATGAGGACAAGTCTAAGACTAGAATGACTAGTCTTAAAAACAACTTGAAATAAATAAATTGCAATGAAGTAAATAAATTGCATGAAAGGTAAATAAATTGCAAAACAATGAGCTTATATGCTCTAAATAATATATATATATATCTATATAGATATTTAGATAGTTATGAACATAAAGGAACATAAAGGAATTGTGATTATGAACAAAAACAAAGTATGAACCTATTGTTGCTTTCTTAACCTTCATGGTTTTAGAAAACACACACTAAGTTCATACTAAGTAGATGAACATAAGAATTTCTTGAAGGCATATTACCTAAAAGAAAGAAGAAGAGAGGAACTTCTTGTAAGAGACTTCTTGAGAGAATTCTTGAGAGATTTTGAGAGAGTAACTTTAGTGAAGAAGTGGTGTGAAAGAAGTGAAGGTATGAGGGGTATTTATAGGAAAATGTGGAGATAATTTGTGTTAATTAAATAATGAAAAATAAAACAAATTGGGCATCATGGGGGGTGGCGGCGCTATTTTGAGGGAGAGAGGGAAATTTTATTTTTTGTTATTTTGTTAATTAAAAGTAAGAAATGAAAGATGTGAAATTGTATTGGAAATGAAAATGTGTAAGAAATAGGTGTATGGTTTGTAAGAGTAGGTTGTAAGAAAAAGTAGAGATAGATGAATAGTGTAGAATAGTAGAAAATAGTGTAATGTAAAAGTAGACATGACAATTTAATGCCGGTAGTAAGAAAATACGCGTATAAAAGCGATATCTGATATTTTTAGCTACCGAAAAATTACGAAATTGATATTTTTGGAAATCTATATTTTTATGAGTCTAACGGTATATTCGGAATATTTTTCCTATTCGAGCTTTCGGACACGTTTTTAAACTGTGTGATGGGTTCTAAGGACTCGAATTTTGCAAAACTGAATTTTTATATAACCTATAGCTATTACGAACTATTATAGCTAACTTTTCCAACTTTTTTCTAGGGCTAGAGAAAACAGCAATGCCGGACTTAGCGGTTACTGTAAACTAGGTTTTGTTGACTCTAGAAATCCGATTGACTTCCAATTAGGGTTTAAACTTTATTTCGGATCAAAAAATTTGGGGATTTACACTCGTAACATGTGATTAGAGTAATTTAAACGTGATCACAAAATTTGCACACACTCCAACATATAATAGTAAAACATAAGTTAATTAACAACGATTCATATCTCGGTATGCTTAGCATTCTTTCAACCAATATTATCATACATAATTTATTTTCATATTTTCCTACTTCTAGTGCCTCTAGCTACAAGCACAACCAATTACATAAAAGGTAGGAAATAAAATCACTCGGCCATGATATATATCTTCTTACGGATGAATTGATCGGTAAATCCACTTATCAAAATAATCCTGCAGGTATGAATACTCCTCATTGGGATCACCTAATCAAGAAGAATACCCATAATGAGTATTTCTTATTGGTTCTATGGTATTTATCAAAAACTATGTTATAAGATCGTTACAATTCGTATAGAAGGTAATTCCAACTTAAAATGGCCATAACTTGGTCATTTTAACTCAGAATTGTGCAAATAATATACCGTTTTCTACCTACTTGAAAAGATCTATCCATTTCTAAGGTTATTTTTGTCATAAAAATCCATTTGGGTTGGAAAATACTACAGTACATAATAGTTACGAATTTATAGTTCTCAAATATGATTTTTCCAAACTTCTCTTTACTCAAAAATCCTTAAGCAAAATATATGGATATATATATAGTTGAAAAAATCCATTGAACATATATTTATACTCATATTGTATGCATGATTTTTGTAGTGTTGTCTCAATATTGATATTTCATAAGCAATTTGCTTTTAAGGGTTTTAAAATATAAAACTTTTGAAAATTTCTCATTTTTGAATTGTTAGAAGGAAAACTAAAATATATGTAAGTTGTTATGAGTAAATTTTTCTATTATAATTTTATTTGCTCACTTTTCAAAAGTAAATTCATTCCAAAAATTTGATTCTTTAAGTTATCTACCAACTTTATTTCTAATGATTGAAAAATAAGCTTTTCGAAATATCCTTTAAGTTTTTAATGTGGTCAAATATTTGGAGTTGTGTTAAATGTATGTTTCTCTCTTACTTTTATATTTTTCTTCTTTGGGAAATAAGTGTTCCTTTAAAACTTTACTTTCTTGGTAATTTTTTTTTTTTAAGTTCGTTTCCAAAATAGTGAGTTGATTTTACCTTGGTCTGAAAAACATGTTTTATTCTTACTATTTGTCAAGTGATAGAATAATTCCTTTAGACAAGTTTATAAGAAAAACTTTCTTAATATAGAATTGTTAACATTAGAACTTAGCAAAAATTTCATTTTAATTTGAAAAGAGAATAACAATATAAAATTTAAGTTTGGAAGAAACTTTCTTAGTATGTGATTTTCAAAGTCTATAATGAATCTATTTAAGTCTTATAAAAGATATGGTTGAGTTAAAACCTTAAGTTCAAGACTAAAAATTTTATCTTTATAGAGTATTTAGTTTTGATTTATAAAAGCAATGAGTTCCTATTATTATTTTGAAGAAATCTACATTACTACTTCTTCTAGAATTTATGATTAGCTTATACTTTGAAAAGAGTTTATTAAAAAGAAAACTTAGATCTTTTTGTTGAAAATATCCTTTTGTTAAGAAATCTAGTTTACTTTCTTTATTTAAGAAATGACCCATTTTTATTTTTATTTAAGACAACAACATTTTAATCATGCATGAATATGATTATGTAGCATTGTAAAAGTTAAGATAATACATAATAAGATAGAAAGAAATACTTGTAAGTAAATATACATAATAAAATAGTCAAGCATTAGGAACCTTAGCTTCATCATAATATCCCGATCATGTATTGGGAGCCTTAGCTTCATCAAGGCAACCCGAGACTAAGAATAGACTAGTTCCAAAAGAAAAGGAAAGAAAAGAAAGATAATTGTTTTGACTTGATATGGACAAGTGTAAGACTAAAAAAACTAGTCTTAATAAATTACATAAAATAAGTAAATAAATAAATTGCAAGACATGAAAATAAATAAATAATAAATGAGCTTATATGCTCTAAATAAATATATATATACACATAATATACATAATACTATATAGAAGTTAGATTAGAGCAAATAATAATAAAATAATAACAACAACATAATAACATAATATAAAATAGGAACATGAACAAAAACAAAACATGAACATATTGTTACTTCTTTAACTCATATGAGTCTAAGAAACATACACTAAGCCCATACTAAGTTGTATGAACATGATAAAGAATATAGGTAGGATTTTTACCTAAGGTTTAATGGAAGATTTGAAAAGAGATGAATGGATAGTGTTTTCGTTATTTTTCTTGAAGAGTAGAAATTGGTAGAGAGTGCTTTAAGAGGAAATGGTTGGAGAGAGGTTTTGAGAGGAAATTTTGGTAGAGTTTTGTTATGTAAAGTAGATGTGTGAAAGAATGGAGGAAGGGAGAATTTATAGAATTTTTGGAGTGAATTTTTGATGTAATAAAATAAATTGAAAAAGAAAAAGAAATGAGAGGAAGAGAGAGAAGGTAGCACCGGTTTGGTGTGTAGAGGCAAAGGAGTTGATTTGTTTTGTAATTTTTATAAGAAAAAAAATAATGTATAAAGTTTGATGTGAATAAAGTTGTATTGGAAATGTAAAAAGTAAGAAAATAGGTACGTAGGTAATAAGAAATAGGTGTAAGAAAAAGTAGAGATAGTGAAATAGTAATGAATAGTAGGAATAGCACTATGAATAGTAGCCTAGACATATAAAATACCAGTAGTAATAAAAATACGCGTAAACGAGCTATATCTGTTATTTTTAGTTACCAAAAAATTCTAAAACTGATATTTTTGAAATCCTTGTTTAATTACGAGTCTTTTAGTGTTATTGGAATATTTTTATTATTCCGAGCTTCGAAACATGCTTTTCTAGAGCTGATCCCGTTTGAGTCCGAAGGACACTCGAAATTCACGAATATGATATTTTTGTATTACTTTATATTATTACGAATAATTATAAGCCATTAACTCAATTTCGTTTTCTAGGGTTTGAGAACGCGGGACTATCGGAGTTGAAATTATTTGATTGTCTTGCTCTTTGTTGACTTTTAAAACTCTGGTTTGACTAGGGTTGGGGTTTAATCCAACTTTACCCTAGAAATTGAGGGGTTTATATCAAGGATCGGATAGGTGGTCCTTTTCATGTTTAGGTTTTTGAATCAAACGATTATTAAACTTTCTATTTTTTTTTTATGAAGATTCTCTTATGAAACCCCGTGATTGAAATTGCTTAAGGTTCGGTTTCAACTTGGGTTAGACTTTAGGGTTTCGATTCGATATTCAAAACCATTCACGAAAAAAAATTCGGGGGTTTACAACCTACCCCCCTTAAAGAAAGTTTTTTCCTCAAAACTTGGCTCGTAATCTTGCTCATGATGCATACCCGAGCTCTTCAAAGGTTTAATATTCCTCTAATGGAATTTGCTCTTAATGTCCTTATGATTCCCAACTTCAATCTTAAGATCTTGTCACTTCAAATCCGTCCAACTCCTTATCGGCCCTCGACGCTTAGAGCATTGGTTACTGCATTCATTTTCTTTCGCATAAGAGTTTACTCTAGGATTGCGTTCTTTTATACACTCTTAACCATTTCTTCTATCACGTGTTCAGTTCCTTTAACATGAGTAAGTGCTCAAGATTCAGGCGACCAATATAAATTCCTTATCCTTGATTATTCAGATATCTTCTCCATTTAAAAGTACACTTTTACCATGATTAACACTTATATCTTGCTGTTGAGCAATTCTGTTCTTGCGATCTTAATTGTCGAGAAGCATAAGCAATTACAAATTCGAGAGATGTGTTCTCATGCATTGTTTAGGACTCTTTTTTCTTTTTTAATCTTGGCACATTACCATTATTGCGAAGATAGCTTGTTACCTTAGTCCTTGAAAATTTCGTTCCCCTTTTTGTCCGTTTATGTAATTCCTTATCCTTTATTGGGTTATTCGAGTACTTTGTTATTGCTTATGACTTTATTGGACTTGCCATAGTTTATGTATAAACTCATGTATCCATTCTTTTCCTTTATAAAGAGTACCAGGCTTCTCAAGACGAGACACTTAGCCTATTCATTTCTTAGCCTCAAAACTCTTGTAGTTACTTCCTTAGCTTTTTCTCAACTTGATGGGTGTGATATGATGTTTAATCATAGGCTTAGTATTCCTTACCAAGTCAATTCTTAAAATCGACCTTTTACTTTAGAAGGCAATCCAGGTAACTCATCTTGAAAAACTTTAGGGAAGCTTGTTGACAATGGGGATGTTGTCTAGGTCGTGTTTCTCTCTTTTTACTCCTTTCATTACTTAAACCTAGCTTCTAAGTCCCTCATCATCGTTCTTTACCAACTCATCCAAAATTATTTCATGTCTCTTTAGACTTACAGATCCATCTATAGACGCTTCTTTCCTTCCTTGTCCCATAAATTCTACTTTCTTATTTTGGTAGCCAATCTTATTCTCATTAACTCCTTCTTGTGGCTATCTCATATTTTCTTAATTCCAAAATTATAAGATTTGCCGGGAGAGGCATCCTTGAATTTTTCTAGGGGACCAACTTTTAAAATTTTCCTTATTGTCATTACCAAATGGGATTCTTTATTTCACTTTTAGGGTTTGACTCAATCATCCAATTATCATCTATTGATCTAATACTTTTACGAAATTAAAGAAAACACTTTGATTGAGGGTTAACACTAACTTGTGGTCGGGTCATAGCCGTAGTTGTCATCGTCCTCAAGGTCAGTTAACTCCACATCTCCATCATCCATCTCTCCATGTCTCCATTGACCTTCTGTAAACCCCCAAATTTTTTGAGAATGGTTTTGGAATACCAAATCAAAACACTAAAATTTGACCAAGTTGAAACCGAACCTTAATCAATTTTGATCACGAGATTTCATAAGAGAATCTTCAAAAAACAAAAATAGAAAGTTCAATAATCATTCGATTCAAAAATCCGAACATGAGAAGGAACACCTATCCGATGCCTGATAAAAACCCCTCAATTTCTAGGGTAAATTTGGATTAAACTCTAACCCTAGCCAAACCGGAGTTTCAAAAGTCAACAAAAGTCAAGACAATCAAACAATTTCAACTCCGGCAATCCTGCGTTCTCAAACCTTAGAAAACGAAATCGAGTTAATGGCTTATAATAGCTCGTAATAATATAGGATAAAAAAAATATCAGATTCATAAATTTCGAGTGTCCTTAGGACTCAAACGAGCTCAATTCTCGAAAAGCATGTCCCGAAGCTTGAAATAATAAAAATATTCCAATAACTAAAAGACTCGTAATTAAACAAGGATTTCAAAAATATCAGTTTCACATTTTTTCAATAATTAAAAATAATAGATATAGCTCGTTTACACGTATTTTTTATTACTATCGTATTTTATATGTCTAGTCTACTATTCATTACTATTTCACCATCTCTATTTTTTCTTACACCTATTCTTACTATCTACATACCTATTTTCTTACTTTTTAAATCCAATACAACTTTATTCACATCAAACTTTACACATTATTTCTTTTCTTACAAAAAATTACAAATCAAATAAACTCCACCCCCTTTACACACCAAACCAGCGCCACCTTCTCTCGCTTCCTCTCATTTATTTTTCTTTTCCAATTTATTTTATTACATCAAAAATTCACTCCAAAAATTCTATAAATACCCTATTCCTCCTTCATTCTTTCATACATCCATTTTACATAACAAAACTCAATCAAAATTCCATCTCGAAACCTCTCTCCAACAAATCTCTCTCAAAATACTCTCTACCATTCCCTACAACTTCAAGAAAAATAACAAACACACTATCCATTCATCTCTTTTCAAATCCTCCATTAAAACTTAGGTAAAAATCCTACTTATATTCTTTATCATGTTCATATAACTTAGCATGAGCTTAGTGTATGTTTCTTAGAATCATATGAGTTAAAGAAGCAACAATATGTTCATGTTTTGTTTTTGTTTTTGTTTTTGTTCTTGTTCATGTTCATATTTTTCATTATGTTATTATGTTATTGTTATTATTGTTATTATTATTTTTGCTCTAATCTAATTTCTATATAGTATTATGTATTCTATGTATATATATCTAGTTAGAGCATATAAGCTCATTTGTTATTTATTTATTTTCATGTCTTGCAATTTATTTACTTGTTTTATGCAATTTATTAATACTAGTCTTTCTAGTCTTAGACTTGTCCATATCAAGTCAAAACAATTTTCTTTCTTTTCTTTTGTTTTCTTTTCTTTTCTTTTGGGACTAGTCTATTTTTAGTCCCAGGTTATCTTGATGAAGCTAAGGCTCCCAATACATGATTAGGATACCTTGATAAAGCTAAGGTTTCCAATGCTTGACTATTTTATTATGTTTATTTATTTATAAGTATTTTTTCTATTTTATTATGTATTATCTTTACTTTTACATTGCTACATATTCATGCATGATTAGAATGTTGTTGTCTTAAATAAAAATAAACATGGGTTCTTTCTTAAATAAAGAAAAGTAAACTAGATTTCTTAAGAAAAAGAATTTTCAACAAAAAGATCTAAGTTTTCTTTTTAATAAACTCTTTTCAAAGGAAAAAACTAATCATAAATTCTAGGAGAAGTAGTAATGTAGATTTCTTCAAAATAATAAAAGGAACTCATTTCTTTTATAAATCAAAACTAAATACTCCATAAAGATAAAATTTTTAGCCTTGAACTTAAGATTTTAACTCAACCATATTTTATATGACTTAAATAGATTCATTATAGATTTTGAAAATCACATACTAAGAAAGTTTCTTCAAAACTTAAATTTTATATTGTTATTCTCTTTTCAAAATTAAAATGAAATTTTGCTAAGTTCTAATATTAACAATTATTTATTAAGAAAGCTTTTCTTATAAACTTGACTAAAGGAATTATTCTATCACTTGGAAAATAGTAAGAATAAAACAAGTTTTTCAAATCAAGGAAAAATCAACTCACTATCTTGGAAACCAACTTAGAAAAATAACATTTGCTAAGAAAGTAAGGTTTTAAAGGAACACTTATTTCCTAAAGAAGAAAAAGGATATAAAAATAAGAAGAGAAACATACATTTAACACAACTCCAAATATTTGACCGCATCAAAAACTTTAAGGATATTTTGATAAGCTTATTTTCAATCACTAGAAATAAAGTTAGTAGATAACTTAAAGAACCAAATTTATTAAAATGAATTCACTTTTGAAAAGTGAGAAAATGAAATTTATAATAGAAAAACATTTACTCATAACAACTCAATTATATCTTAGTTTTCCTTCTAACAATTCAAAAAGGATAAATTTTCAAAAGTTTTATCTTTTAAAAATCATCAAAGACAAATTGTTTATGAAATATCAATATTAAAACAACACTACAAAAATCATGCATACAATATGGGTGCCTATATATGTTCAGAGGATTTTTTTCCACTATATATATATATATGTCCATATATTTTTCTTAAGGATTTTTGAGTAAAGTGAAGTTTGGAAAAATCATATTTTTTTTAAACTATAAATTCGTAACTATTCTGTACCGTCGTATTTTCCAACCCAAATGGCTTTTTATGAAAAAAATAACCTTAGAAATGGATAGGTATGTTTGAATAGGTAGAAAACGGTATAATATTTGCGCAATTCCGAGTTAAAATGACCAAGTTATAGCCATTTTAAGTTGGAATTACCTTCTATATGAATTTTAACGATCTTATAACATAGTTTTTGATAAGTACCATAGAATCAATAAGAAATACTCATTATGGGTATTCTTCTTGATTAGGTGATCCCGAGGAGGAGTATTCATACTTGAAGGATTATTTTGATTAGTGGATTTACCGATCGACTCATCCGTAAGAAAGATAGATTCTCATGGCCAAGTGAGTTTATTCCCTACCTTTTATGTACTTGGTTGTGCTTGTAGCTAGAGGCACTAGAAGTAGGAAAAGATGAAAATGAATTATGTATGTAATATTGGTTGAAAGAATGCTAAGCATACATGAATCGTTGTTAATTAACTTGTGTTTTACTATTATTATGTTGGAGTATGTGCAAATTTTGTGATCACCTAAATTTCTCTAATCATATATTATGAGTTAAATTAATTGATTCATACATATCACGTAGTTAGTTTCATCTCATGAGCTGCTATACTCGATGAGACAAGAGTATAGTAGCGATTAAGAGCCTGAAAGAACTATTTTAAGATAAGCGAATAGGTGCTTGAAATAAACTACATGAGTTGGATTTTAAAGATGGGTTTTAAAGAGCCTAAAACACCTAACCCTGAATGGAGGGGTAAATCTATTCAAACATATGATTTCCGGTAGATCATATATATTGCTTGATCACTTGCTTGATGCATTCATATGCTTGTTTAATAACTTGTTTGAAATTATTTATGTAAGTACGTTGATTCATGAATATTCTCACTAAGCTAGTTATGTTTATACTCGGACAGACCTTTGTTATATCAGGACCAATATCTTTTATGCCCGAGGACTACTTATACTCGAGTAGGATTATGTTTTGAGGAGCTTTTGGAAATCTTTCGCAGATCTTAGGTTAAATATCTTTTAACATCTTTTGGTGTTAGTATTATTTTTTTATGAGAAAGATTAAGTTGATATTATGATTGTTTGGAAAATTATAAGGAAAAACCCCTAAGATGATGTAAGGATTATATTCTCTTAATGATAAATTGGATGATTATTTAGATTCTTGTATGTTGTATTTACTATCTTGAACTTTACATCCCACCAGTGTCTCCTATTGTTGTGATAGACGCCTTACATATGGTGTTGAAAAATTTCGCATGACTTCGGGAAGCCATTCTTAAGTTTAATATCGTATTTGCAGACTGCCACGTTTAGGGTATCCTTTGGGGCGTGACATCTTCCAAGTTGTGGACCCTTATTCCATGCATAGAAGTCCCAACACGACTTCCACTTCCATTCCTTATTCTTGTTGGAGTAGGTCCTCTAGACGGTCCAGCTACTCCGATGGTGGCATTCTTCATTTGCGGGCATTCCTTAACAAAGTGTTCGGTTTGTCTGCATACAAAGCAAATGGATGATGCCTTCTTTGGGCATTTTCGCACTTTGTGGTTGGGGTCCCCACAAAAAGCAACACTTATCTTGTAATTCAGGACATCTTTTCGTAGTGGGTACTCTGACATTTCTAGCAAATTATTCCTTGGTGCTTCTCTTCTTCCACTAACACTTTCTCCAAAACTATTGTTTAGCTTAAACCTTTTTTATGGTTGGCCAAAACTTGGTCCTTCATGAAAACGCTTCCCAATAACATGGATCTTCCTTTCTGGTGCATGTGTGTTTCTCCTTTTTGCTCCTTCAACAATCCGAGCTCTTTCTACCAATTCTCGAAAATTTCTTATATCAAATTCTTCCAACTTCATTCGCAGCTCCTCGTCTAATCCATTCAAAAAGACTTGTCTCTTAGCTCCTCGCTATACTTGTACGAGTCAGGTGTATATTGAAGTAGCTGACTGAACTCGGTCTCATCTTGTTCCACCATTCTACCTTGTTGCACAATATTCAAGAAGTCTAAGCTATACTGAACTCAGAGGCTGCCTTGGAAGTAGTTCTCCATAAACTCATGCCGAAACATCTCCCAGGTGATTGGATACATCAATTCTCTACTCTTGGATTCCTACCACACCCAAGCCTTTAAGCGAAGCATATAGGTCCATAGTCATCTTTAGGTGTTGCAGCAACTCATACGCACGAATGACCTTTCTATTTGTGTAAGCCAATCTTCTGCCTCGTCAAGCTTACCAAAGGCTCCATCAAAGTGTCTATTACTCTTGATGAATTCCGCAAAATGTTGTGGTATGGTCTTGCGGTGGCGGGATGGTGGCAAGGGCATGGTATGGGTTTACTCATTATGTGGTGTAGGCACTTCTACGGATGCTTGACGTTCGCTTTAGGGTGGGGTTAGAGTAGGGGCTTGTGCATTCTACTGCTACACAAGAATATTCAACAAATGTGCTATCTGTTCAAGAGTGGCTTGGTTGTTAATTGGTGGATTCGATAGTGGCGTAGCTTGCGAATTTGGAGGAGTAACTTCGAGTTGATTTCCTTCCCCAACTGGTTGATTTGAAGACTGTTGATCGTAGTGTTGTCCTCTTCGAGTATGGTTGTTTCAATATTTTAATTACGTGAGTTCATTCTTTTCTCTTAATTTATTAAGTTTTATCGCGATATTTAATGGAAATCTTGGCAATCTAGAACAACCATAATTATCAAAACACGTAAATTTACATAATCAAAAGCAAAATAAATAAATTCAAATAACCAAAAAGAAAATTTTAATAGAAACATAGAAAAGTTAAACACAAAAGATTAGAAATTTATAATTGAAAATCAAATTCATAGAAATAAAATCATATAACGAACACTCAACAAAAGTTGGTAAGCAAATAAAGAATTCTAAATATAGAATTTCATAGAACCTTAAAATAGGACTTTTTTTTAAGGGATTTAATTGAGGAAAAAGGCATAGCAAGGATATTATAAAACAACACTTCAAAAAGGGTTCTTTAATTCACTAGTTATCTTACAAAACTCTTAACTACTATCTTTAATTAAATCTTATTTAGTTAACTAAGGCGCTATGCTTCGGGTAAATGCGATGCTTCCTTCTTGACTCGACATCCTCTTCTTGTGCTCACGAACTTATGCTTGGTTACGACTTCTCTTCTTAGAGTTCCTGCTTCATCTTCGTCTATTGGTAATGGATGGGATCCTCTTATTTTGGTACATCGATGGACGTACTTGAGGTTAAAACTAGAATATATAGTCTTTTATTTTGCTTCTTTAATTAAAAAGCAGATTTACAAAGGTGATATTTTCTGTGATTAAAGATGGTTTGGGGAATCTTAAAAGTCAAAAACTAGTTTTACACTTATGTCTTGGGTGAGATCGTAAAATACGTAACTTTCCCACTCGGTATCATAATATTCCACTTGCTATGGCTCTAGGACTTCCTAAATTGTTTTATCTTATTGGACAGGGTGGTCTCATAGGATTCTTAGGTTTCCCCTTATTTACCTATGGTTCCTTTATCCTATGGTGAAAAATCTGTCTATCTTTTCCTCTACTAATCTTTCATCTAAATACTAATAACTTCACAAGAATCTCCTTATTACTCTCATGATTTATTCCTAAGCTTATCATGCCTCTAAGACTTCCATTCCTAAACTCATGATTTTTCTTTCCTGATCTTGATGCTCTAATACCACTTAAACTGTCACGCCCCGAAGGATACCCTAAACGTGGTAATCCGCCATATACGGTATTAAAACTTAAGAATGACTTCCCCGAAGTCATGCGAAAGTTTCAACACCATATGTAAGGTGTCTATTACAATAATAGGAGACACTAGTGGGATGTATAGTTCGCGATAATAAATACAACATACAAGAATTCTAGATAACCATCTCATTTCAACATTATAAGAATATAATCCTATATTAACTTAGGGGCTTTTCCCCTATAAATCTCCAAATAATCATAATATCGTCTTAGTCTTTCACACAAGGAAACTGTAAACCCCTAAATTTTTGGAATCAGTTTAGTTTAAAACCCTAATATGGAAGTCAACAGAACCTAAAGTCAACAAAACCTTAATTAGACGTAATAGCTTAAGTCTGGCAATCCCGAATGCAACCCAGAGAAAGTAAGTAAGAGTTTAGTATGTAGAATAGTGCATAATTACCGAAGGAAGCTTAAAAAGATCATATTAGTAACATCGCTATTTATTTTGAACCCGGTCGGACACAGTTCTTGAAAAATGTCCGACGCTTAGAATAGTAAAAATATACTGCTAGACTAGTAAAAATATAAGGATTTCAAAAATATCAGTTTTATAATTTTTTCGATAAGAAAATAACAGATATCGAATTATATGCGTATTTTTTTTACTACGGTTACTTTATTAGTCATATCTACTTTATATTACACTATTCATTACTATTCTACACTATTTTTTTATTTTTTTATTTCTACTTTTTCTTACACCTACTCTTACAAACACCATAACCTTAACTATACTTTTTATCTTTCCCATACTTTATTTTACATACCTTACTTATTAATTCATTTAATCCACAAAAATACAAAATAAAATCTCTCTTCTCTCCTCTATTCTACATGGTCAGTGCCTCCCCCCCCCCCCCCCCCCCCCCCCCCCCCCCCCCACCATTCATCTCTCTCAATTTTGTTTCAATTTCTTTTATTTAAATCACATAAAAATTCACTCCTCATTTTCTATAAATACGCCCCTCCTCTTTCACTTCTTTCACACAATTATAACTCACAAATTTCTCTACAAAAACTCTCCAAATTCTCCTCTCAAAACTTCTCTCCAATATCCTCCCAAAACTCTCTCAAAATAATCTCAAATCACTTTCTACCTACACAAAACCCATAACAACATAACACTTCGAAAACCTTCTTTAGGTAAACTTTTCTCCATACTTTCTTCTCCTCATGTCATGTAACTTTACATGACCATAGTGTGAGTTTCAAAAACTAAATGTTATGAAAGCTTACACTATGTCATGTATTGCTCTTGTTCATGAAAATCCATTCATGTATATATTGTTTTTATTTGTTCATGTTATTATTTATTATATCTAAGTATTATTATCTATATAATTACATATTCTTTAGAGCATATAAGCTCATTTGCAATTTATTTATTTTCATGCAAAGCAATTTTTTTATTTCTTTCATTGTAATTTATTTATTTCTTGTTGTTTAAGACTAGTCTCTAGTCTTAGACTTGTCCTCATCAAGTCAAAATAAATTTTTCTTTCTTTCATTTTGTTTTTCTTTTGGGACTATCTATTACTCCCGGGAGCCTTGAAGAAGCTAAAACTCCTAATATTGACTTTATTTATTATTTATGTTATTATTGCTTGCTATTGTTTCTCGTAAATCATGCCATTAAGATTGTTGTCCAAATTTTTCCAAGCTCTAAAAAATATTGATAAAGTGGAGATTTATCACTTAGGAATAAGTTTATATGAGATATAAAATCTATAGTTTAACAAAAGTAAAGTCATTTCCTTTCAAGAATAAGAAGAAACTCAC